>JXCR01148322.1:226763-243237 GCA_002079205.1 Phalaenopsis hybrid cultivar
ATATATATATATATTTATATTTATATATATATATCCCGAAGACAAATTCACTAACACGAAAGAAAGATACAAAAGTTTTAGTGAGTGGGTGCAAAGACCCACTCACAAGGTATACAACACACACAAAAGGTAACAAAGGAATACAAGTATACCCCCAAAAATAACGAGAAATAAATGTGTTGAGGCAATACGGGGAGATAATTGTAAGGAGAGGAGAGTGTGCATGTAACCAACACAAAATAGCTCCTAAGCATCAAACATGGTGGGTGGGTTTACCTCTTCCCCTCCCCTGGTTCTAGGGATGAAAACTAGCAAGGTACTATCAAGTAAGATTTCGCCTGAAAATATCAAATAGTCATCATGTGAATGTCTGAGTTCTTTTTTTTTTCTTAGTTTTTTGGACTTGTCAGTTCTCTTACAGTGTGTGTCCTAGCTGAGCAATTAGTAGATCGTTACCCTACAGGTTAGGTTGCTTCATAAATTGTTGAGCAGATTCAGCACGTTGTGCACCTTAACCTTAACACTTCTCCAGTACTTAGCAACCCCCTTCTCTCTCAATACGAAGTTCCACCACAATTAGGGAGTCATCAACTACATCCACATGATTAGTAGCAGTAAGATAGTTTGTGTTTCGAGCAAAAGCTTTCTTATTAGCATTGGGAGAATCCTGCTGAATTGCTTGGTGAGGGACATACTGATGCAATAAAGTATCATTCAACAGTTGGGGAAATTCTTTGATTCCAGCAACATTTTCCCATTATCAACATTTTTCGTCATCTAGATGTGATTGTTAGCATCATCCCAATCTCCAAGCGCCTCAAGTGGGGAAACCTAAGCACCCCTCTCGGTAGTTATAGCCTAAGGGTCATCAGTAGTAGGACTTGAAGAGTTCAAATGCACATAAATGTGGGATCATAAATTGGGATGAAGCCTGAAGCAATTGGTAGATGTGTGCCCAAATATTTTGCAGTGATTACAGTAATAGTGTTTATGTTCAGTGACAATAGGCTGTCAGTACCCATTATATGCAGTACCAAACCATATTTCTTCCACATCAGGGAGGGTGATATCTCTCTCAACAAGAATCCTTACAACAAAAGGCCTAGTAAGGTAAATGTGGGTATGTCTAAGTTCATAGGTCTCCGTAGAGCCACTCCGATATAATAAAGTACTTGGTGATTAAAGTGATGCAACTTTGGTCTATGTAGTTTAAACCAGATTAAAATTATAGTGGGTTCTTGGCAGGGATCAAATCTAGGGGACCACTTGAGCAATTTCATGGGTTTTTAATCAATTGTAATATACTTCATGGAAAAGATTTTAGTATAGTCCTCTGCTTTAGACAGTTGTATCATCACATGTCTCCCATTAAGGAGACCGACCTTCCAAACTCCCAAAAGCTTGAAGTCATCGAAGACCTTTCTAATAATTTCCATCTTTGGATGTCCTAGCTAAAACTTCCCAAAGAGAGTAAATTTACACTTTTCAGTCGAGGTGGAGATTTCTACATCAGAGAAAATCAGAGCAAGTTTATCACTTTTCCTGCTAGTCTTCTTGACGAGGTTACAATCCCCCTTGTCTTCAAAAGAATCATGGTAGACTAGGGGAGAACCACACTCTCCACAGATCCGACCACATACTAGCCATGTCAACCTAAGTCGCCCTCCTTTACTCTATAGCATTTGAGAGTTGAGGAGTAACAAACGTCATAGAACCTACTCGAAACGGGTCACGCAGAAGAAAAAGCAAAGTCAGACAGATCCTGCGACTCAAAGCAAACAAACAACCATAATGCTACAAATCCTAACGAATGCACAAGAACAGAAGGGAAAAATGACTCCCTAGCAAATCGCGAGCAGGGGAATCAGGCGAACAGAGGAGGGTGAGGTAAGGAAAGAAGTCACTAGTGTTGATAACGATCACGAGCGCTGAACGAAAGAGGGCGCTAGAGCTGAAGCCACGGAAATCATAGGATTTGGAAGCCTTGCTTATGCGNCATATAAAAAATCAAGCTAAAGTCCAAGGAAAATTCACATCAAGCAGGACACACCAACAGAGCAACTCAATATGAAAGTATACGGCAATTTGCAACTCCATAAAAAGCCTAGCACAATAATATTTGTATGGTGCCAGACACGAAATCATTTTATTTTCTTAGAAATATTGAGCCATAAACAACAATTGAGTTCAATGAGGAATAAAATAATTAATAAAATTAATAAAAATGAAAGCTTTTAAAGAGTTAAATATCATATTTGGGGTATTAGAGGGCTAAAATGCATAGTTATTGCGTTGAATATTCATAAGTGACCTCATATTTTCTAATAATCATAAAAAAAATTATCACTTAGCATACTTGTTATTGAGTTAAATAAATATTGAACAACATCCAAAAAGAAAATATTTCTTACCATCATAAAATTCAAAGCGAGTATTGTCTTAATATTTCTTAAATATACNTAAGAGCTCCAATTCTAAAAGCCAAAAATGTTCTGATGGTTTTTCACTGAATTACTTGCTGGACAATGATTTTCGGCAATCTTTTGATAATGATTTCTCCTTTTTGCAGGAAAACTCTTCGGAGAACCGAATTCTAAATTTGTTATTTAAAGACTTTATGATGTAAATTTTTGAATGATGAGCGACATCACAGCCATTCAATTCCATACAGTTCATTTCACAATTTTGAATCATTTGTAATGTAGATTGCAGACTGTAACAACAGCAAATGTTAGTTTTAAAAAAACACCAAAATTGTACCATCCTTAGCATTAGATTTAGAGGATCTCGCATATAGTTGTTCAAGATTACTCTATTTTATAGTCTAACTTTAAATTTTTTTTTCTTTTGGAAGATTTACATAAATACCTCAATTCCCATGTATTTACATTTCTAACACCTGAATTTCAATTTTTACACATATTCCACCTTAATTATGCTTGTTAAATGTTCAAATAGATATTTTTTATATCACATGAAAGATTTAGGTGGTATAAATGTAAATGCAAAAAAATAAAGCTTAGGTATTAGATATCTAAAGAAATAGTAGAGTTCTGTTAACGGTTATGAGCGATTTTAGTTTAGAACAAAAACATGTCCTTTGAACTTTATTACTCACATNTTTTATTTTATTTTATTTTAAAGGTGAAATCGATATTTTGGTCCAGTGGGCACCAAATATAGATTCCCCCAAAAGGTTGAAAATCCTGGTGTGCTACACAATTATTTTAGTTCAGAAATATGACCAAAATCTTGACCTAACTTATATTAAGCGGCTAGTGTGCAAAATTAAATATTATATAAAGTTCATAAAATTGTTTACACGCTAGGGGTGCTACACAAGTATACATATCATTTCAAGTAATATAGGTCTTTAATGGAGTCCTAAGTATCGATCCCACATGGAGAGACAAAACTCTTACAAGATAACTTTAGTAAAATCCTCTTTAAACTTCAGTTACTTATATAGGAAATGATAAAAAGTTTTTGTGTATTACTCAATACTAAAAAATTAAAGGAATGTTAAGTATGCTAAGCAAATACATAATATAAATGCAAGACAATCTAAAAATTCTAAAATGTAAAGTTACCATTAAGCAATTCTAAACTAATAATGTATAGAAGAGTTCAAATTTGTATAAACATTATTTCCCTTGCAATGAGTTTATAATCAGTGTAAGAATCTAATAATTTTAAATATAATTAATGTATTGTGTCAAATAAGAGCCTATTTCTTACCCACTCTCGAGTGCATAAGGAATATTGGCTAATCCAGAGTTATGTCCCCAAACCCATGGTTAGACTGGGAAGATACTAGCTGTCAGACTAGAGTTCTCACTTACTCCTCACCTGAAGGCTAACATCTCACTTTGGTTTTAAAACATCTAGACCAAATTGGGAATTTTAGTCAGTCACTCTATAATTTTTAATTTTACCCCCATTAAAACTTATTTCCCTATGTATTTGCACCTAATCCCATGGACTACATTCTCATCCATGAGACTAAATGTGATTCTTCTTATGTTGAGGAAAGCTTAGCCCATTCGGGTCATTATGTTTCATAACAGATTTTAACAAATCAATTGGCCAGATCGATAAGTAAATTAAGCATAGAGTTTAAATTATCAAAATTTAAAAGCATATATACTAAATTTCATTCTTACACATAATTATTTCTCATTGCAGGGGAAAGACGAAGAAACTGGTTACATCTCATGGGAAAGAAACAACAATAAATTGACTTATAGATAAATATAAGTTTACGAAATAAGACTAAGTAAAATAAATAAAATACACAACTTACCTCGAACTCCTTCCCAAACAATCTTTCTAGTTTCTTTGAATCACTCAATTTCCTTGCAATTCTACTTCAATGTCACTTAGAACTGTAGTAAAGAAGATATATCTAACTTCTCCTCTTCTCATCTTCTCCTCCAAATCTAAGAAATCCTTCAATACTTTCTCTTCTCTCTAAGAAGAATTCCTTCTCTCTAAGAAGACTCCCCTCCTCTCTACAAAAAAAAAAACTCTCTTTGGACTCTCCAGAAGTCTCTTTAAATAAAGCTCTCAAAATTATCAAGAGTTACTTTAAGCACTCCTTCAAAATTCATCCACGTTCATTCAACCATCTAAAAAAACTGCCTCTTGCGCCTATGCACCATCACTCGGTAGAGGGTAAATATATGGTAAGCTCATATTTGTCAACAAAATTCATTTTTATCTTTAAAAATTTGAATCCTACACTAATTACAATCTCATTGCAAAGGGAAAGACTTTTTATAACAATCGTACTTATTTACACATCTTTAGTTTAAGAAATTTTACATTTACTTTTAACTTTACATTTTGAAGTAGCAAACTTTAGTTTATACCCTTTACAAAAAGTTCAATATTTTTCACCTACAAATTTTGTTTACAGTTTGAGTAAAAGTATTTCTAAGTTAACATATAAATTCACTTATTCCCTGTGGGTTCATTTATGAGGTTTTTAAAGAAAACTTTATATTACATGAAACGATGTGTATACTTGCGTAGTACCTCTAATGTCTAAGTCGTTAATCAATTTTATAACATATTTATCTTGCACGCTAGCTGCTGAATATTAATTTTGTCAAGGTTTTGGCCATATTTTAGAACTTAAATAATTTTGTATTTGTCGGTCGGGTCAGATACGATGATTCACACGTTGTCCTTAGGGCTTAATAAGCTTTGAAGTATACAAATGTTCGAATCTAAGAAGACCCAGTTATTTCTATGGCCTTGTTTATTGATAAGTTGTTCTTTATTTAAGGATTTAAGGGATTTGCCCCTCCATTTTTGGCTCGGCATAAGTTTTAGAATTACAAGATGTTCCTAGTTGAGATTATCAGGTTTCTATGATATGATTATTCCATTAATTATCACAAAATTGTAAGCAATCCTATTATCAAAAAAATTTTTGGGTATCTTCTATGTTATAAATAACCAAAAGGTGCATTTGGGAGTCACACTTGACCTCGGGATAACATATAATTTTGGTTCTCTGGTTATAAGGGATGCTTATGTATGGGGCTTCTTTGTGAATATATGCTTCAAGGTGCCTTGATCCGATATCATTTTAGACATACACATTTTACCAATCACATGGGGATCACCTTTTATAAGTTATTCATATTCCTTTTAACTTAATTTGCGTGTCCAAAAGCGCACCTCATCATTTATGCATTAGGGACACCATTAAATGATTTTAGAGAATTTTCCAAAGAAATGTTTGAGAACTGGTTGACTCAGACATGCGAACGCAAAAGCAAATCAAGGATAACAAAGTTATCAATCACAACCTACTTTTAAGAGCGATTAACATGAAACTTTTTGTAGTCCAATTATTAAAGCTCCGATTATGAAATAAATGAATCTAATTTTTCATTTAATTTTCTTATGCTTATCACAACTATCTCTTTCAAGAAGTAAGAGAATCCTAAAATGAAAATACGTACAACAGCATCTGTACAAATCTCGAGGAGATCTGACGGACAAAGGAGGAAAGTAGTGCAATTAAGGAGGGCTCACTAGTACCAAAGAATCAACTTGCATATGTGAAGCCCCTTAGAATAGGGATTGGATCTAACCAGGTGCAAGCCACCTAAACAAAGGACCAAAGCTAATAAGTGACCAAAGGAAAATATGTTAAGATTTTCATACCTATTTTACACTATTTATGATGATATTGTACTTTAAAGAAATATATTTTTGATGTTTTGTTGCGAATATGATGAATTATAGTCATTGGAGCAAAAAGATGAAAAAATGAGCAAATTTGGAGCGAAAAGGACCGAAATGTGAAGAATTGAACTAGGGCGCCGACGGCGAGCCCAACGGCGTCGACAGCGAGATTTTCTCGAGACTCAAGAAAAAGAATTTAGAAGGCCCTCTGATGGCGCCCTCGAGGCCGCCGACGGTGAGATCGGCGGTTATTTCAAAAAGNAGGTTTATTTAGGTCAATTTTAGGGTCTGTTTGGGGGCAGTTGTAATTTTAGGGTCTGTTTGGGGGCAGTTGGAGTTTATTATCCAAATAAGTTGAGAAGTAAAAAATCACTTTAGAGCAGTACAAAAAATATGATGCACACCTCAATAGTGTATATAAGGATTGATAAAAAAAAGAAAAAAACATAATTAAAATTATAATTAAAAATATGTTAATATTAATTTTAAAATTTAGACGGTGTATGTCACGAGATACCATCCAACCTCGATCACTATCAGCAGTGAAATCTGTCGGATTGTCTGCCCGTCGGAAGAAGTCACATTTCTCTGTGATGCCCTGAGGACACCTGTAGAACTCTCTCCCACAGCAATGTGCCCATCATGACATCAGTAGGGCAAATTGTAGTTCGCAGTAACAGAGCACTCATCTAGAGGTCTCTGGAATCCTGAAGCTCACCTTCCTTGAAAGATTCAAGAGAGAACCCATCATTCATGATAGAAAATGAAATTCATAAAAAATATACAAGAAAATGGAAATAAACGAAAACCGTATTGAATAAACAAAACATAAATTGATAAAAAAAATAATGAATTACAATATTGTGCAGGATTGAGGTTTCAGAGAACTCACTACACTAACAAAAAATTTATCACTACAAGAAGACAGTAGACTTTGTAAAAAAATGGGTTCTTGGTTAGTTTTAACTCACCTAAAACCAACCTCCTGTGTGTCACATCGGCATATCATCAAAAAATGCCATCTAGAAGGTCCTCATAAACCGTTGCATCGAAGAGAAGAAAGGAACTTGGTTGTCTTCATTAGTATTTCACATGTGAAACTAATTAACAACGAACAACAGGCCATCCGGAAGAGCCCATAAGGTTAAATGTCTCATCATAGACCTCACAAACTCTTTTGGGCCATAAATCTTTTGAATGCCCACAACCACAACCACAATGAACCACAACTACTTCCCATATTTCATTCAAAACAATTACATACATGTGACCACCACCATCGCCACCACACTAACAAGTCATTGACCAAAGAAAAATATGTTGAGATTTTCATACCTATTTTACACTATTTTTGATGATATTGCACTTAAAAGAGATATATTTTTGATGTTTTGTTGCATGTACGATGAATTATGGTCATTGGAGCAAAAAAATGCAAAAAGAAGCGAATTTAGAGCGAAAAAGACCAAAATATGAAGAATTGAACTAGGGCACCGACGACGAGATTTTCCCAAAACTCCAGACAAATAATTTAGAAGGCCCGCCGACGGCACCCTCGAGGCCGCCAACAACGAGATCGGCGGTTATTTCAAAAAGTGCATTGAATGTGGACGATTTTTGGAGGGATGCTTAGGCAACTCTCGGAAAAACTCTTCTACAACTTTAAAAGAAGATTTTGGCCAAAAATTGAGAGGGAGTTCGAGGATTTCGAAGATTCGAACAGCGTCCAAGAGTTCCAGTAGTGTGGAGAGAGTTCAATTTAGGGTTAGACTGTGAGGAATTCTTCGAGAGATTGTAAGAGTGGAGGGAAAGTGATAAATTTCTTCCTCCTTGCCGCTTCGAAGAAGAATTCTGTGTGCTGTAAAGAAAGGAAGAGATTCATTTGAGGAGTTTGCTTGAGGAGGAATTAAAGATAAGTGTTTTTTACTTGTTGTAGTTTGTATGACTTTGCTTTTATATATAAATCCCGAGTTTTGTTGTATCTTCCCCATGAGTTCTGAGTAGTTTTCTCTGTCTTTCTCATTGGCTTGAGATTTGTGAAATGGTGATTTGAATTGGTTGAGCCGTGAAAATGTTAAAGAAGTTGTGATAATCTTTTNCCCGAGTTTTGTCGTATCTTCCCCATGAGTTCTGAGTAGTTTTCTCTGTCTTTCTCATTGTCTTGAGATTTGTGAAATGATGATTTGAATTGGTTGAGCCGTGAAAATGTTAAAGAAGTTGTGATAATCTTTTCACTTTGATCTTAATTTACTTTCAATATGGCTAATTGATTTGTTAAAATATGTTGAGTTTTACAACTAAATTACATCCAATGTTCAGGGAGGTCAAAACCCTTGGAAGTTGGGTGCAAATAAATAGAGAAATAAAATTATCGGGTGTAGAATTGGAGATTTTAGAGTGACAGTCTAAAATCTCCAATTCGGTCCTATTGTTGGTGCTGAAGTGTAGATGTTAGCCCTCAGACGAGGGGAACGTGGGAGCTCTGAAGTGAGAGCTGGTATCCTCTCAGCATAGCCGCAGATTCAGTAAACAATCATATGATTAGTCAATGTTCTTTATGCCTAGATCAAAGGGTAAAGAATAGGTATGCTCTTATTTGACACAATACTATTTGAACTAATTCACTTTAATTTCTTGATAAGGAGAATGATATTTTCTTATATATTGAATTTCACATCAGAAACTTTATTAGTGGATTTAGTTAATTAAGAGTTATTAAAATTACATATTTATTTCAATTGCCTATTAGTGACAGATAAGCAATTTGAATTATATTGTTGTGATTAAGTATTGCTTTTCTAAAATCTTACTTCGTAGCTTCTAATATTACTCCCTGTGGGATCGATATCTAGGACTCCATTAGAGCCCTAAATTACTTGAGCGATACGTATACTTGCGTTGATAAGTGTGACTTTACCAATATTGAATATTTTATATATACATCTTTATCAAATCTATAACCGTTGTCAATTTTTTGGTGCCGTTGCTAATGAATTAATTTTTTTAGCAGCAGTATTAAATATTTGTATTTTTAAGCATATATAAAGTCGTTGTTAGTCATTACCACCATCACTCCCATAGATACATACCAACACCACCAAAACAACACTACCACAAACCCCCACAGTCAAACANTTCTAATATTACTCCCCGTGGGATCGATATCTAGGACTTCATTAGAACCCTATATTATTTGAGCGATACGTATACTTGCGTTGATAAGTGTGACTTTACCAATATTGAATATTTTATATATACATCTTTATCAAATCTATAACCGTTGTCAAGTTTTTGGTGCAGTTGCTGAGGAATTAAATTTTTTAGCAGCAATATTAAATACTTGTATTTTTAAGCATATATAAAGTCGTTGTTTGTCATCACCACCATCACTCCCATAGATACATACCAACACCACCAAAACAACACTACCACAAACCCCCACAATCAAACACACACCCACAAAACCCCCACAACCACCACCCAACACACCAGCAAGCCACCAACACCACACTAACAAGTCGCCACCATCATCACTCCCATAGATCTATATCAACACCACCACAACAACACAACCACAAACCTTCACAGTCACACACCCACAAAACCCCCACAACCACTACTCCACCACACCAACAAGCCATCACCACCATCACTCCCATAGATATATACCAATAAAACCACAATAACACTAACATAAACCCCACAGTCACACACACGCACCCACAAAACCCTCACATCCACCACCACACTAACAAGCCGCCACCACCATCACTCCCATACATATATAGTAATGCCACCACAACAACACTCACAAATTGTCACAGTCACACACACACACACACCCATATCCCCAGCACAACCACCACCCAACACACCTCCACTGCCACACCAGCAAGCCACCACCACCACACTAACAAGCCAACNAATATATATCAACACCACCACAACAACACAACCACAAACCTCCACAGTCACACACCTACAAAACCCCCACAACCACTACTCCACCACACCAACAAGCCATCACCACCATCACTCCCATAGATATATACCAATAACACCACAATAACACTACCATAAACCCCCACAATCACACACACGCACCCACAAAACCCTCACATCCACCACCACACTAACAAGCTGCCACCACCATCACTCCCATACATATATACTAATGCCACCACAACAACACTCACAAATCGTCACAGTCACACACACACACACACACCCATATCCTCAGCACAACCACCACCCAACACACCTCCACTGCCACACCAGCAAGCCACCACCACCACACTAACAAGCCAACACTAAATGAAACAGGGCAACACACCAAGGCCAACACACATTTAAACAACAAATGCAACAGGGCAACCTAATAAGGCAACCCACCAAGACCAACCCTGAATAGGGCAACCCACCAAGATCAAAGATAAAGACCAACAAACCATAGAACAACAAATGCAACAAGTCAATCCACAACAAAAAAATAGAGCATCAAATGCATCAGGGCAACCCAATAAGGCAACCCATCAAGACCAATCTTCTATTAGGCAACCCAGAAAGGTCAAAGACCAACATACTATAGACAAAAAATGCAATAGGGCAATCCACAACATAAAATGGAGCATCAGATGCAACAGTGCAAACCATAAAGACCAACAGATCGTGGAATAAAATGAGCAACCAAACCTCCAAATGTCACAACAAAAAAGAAATCCAAGTNCAACAGGGCAACACACCAAGGCCAACACACATTTAAACAACAAATGCAACATGGCAACCTAATAAGGCAACCCACCAAGACCAACCCTGAATAGGGCAACCCACCAAGATCAAAGATAAAGACCAACAAACCATAGAACAACAAATGCAACAAGCCAACCCACAACAAAAAAATAGAGCATCAAATGCAGCAGGGCAACCCAATAAGGCAACCCACAAAGACCAATCTTCTATTAGGCAACTCAGAAAGGTCAAAGACCAACATAATATAGACAAAAAATGCAACAGGGCAATCCACGACATAAAATGGAGCATCAGATGCAACAGTACAACCCACAAAGACCAACAGATCGTGGAATAAAATGAGCAACCAAACCTCCAAATGTCACAACAAAAAAGAAATCCAAGTCTAACCCATATGAACCAGAAACAAGATGGAGCAAACAACCATAAACAGAAAAGATAAAGCCATTGAACCAACAAATATATAGGAAATTCCATTCCATTCCTTTTAGAGGCCACAAACCACAATAAGAAATAAGCAAGCCAAAACCACAAACCACAGTAAGCAAGCCAAATTTCACTTTCACCTACCACATTCACCCCAAATTACTTTCACCCATTTTCCAAATTATCCAAAAAAAAAAAAAAACACCATAAAGAAAGCTATTTTATTGAAAAACTGCATAGAGATACCATTCCATCGATAAACCACCACAAATTGCATATAGAAGGACATTCCATCGAAATTACTTACAGAGTACAGTAACCAGAAGTTGGAGGGAGGAGGAAGTAAAATACATCGCTAATTGTTAGATAGGAGCGTTCGAGGGACAAAGGCGAGCGAGAAGACACCTAGATCAGAACTGGGGTCAAGAGAGGAACAAAGGGCAAGCACCTAACTATTGTAGATAAAAAGGTAGGCCTCAAGGTCAAGCAAAAGACAACGTTTATTATAAAACATGAATGGCATTTCTGGATAACTGGGTGAAACACACAAAACAAACATCTCCAACAGTGTTTTAGAGCGCAAACATACCAAATAAGTTGCCCAAACGGGAACTTAGGGTCTGTTTGGGGCAGCTGCAGCTTATCCAGCTTCTGCTGATAAACAGCTTATCCTGATAATCTGCTGATGAGCAGCTTATCCAGATAAGCTGTCTGGCTGTTTGGTTGGCGCTTATGGAAAACATCTGGTTGTGAAAAATTGACCCTTTTGCCTCTGTTCTGAATAAGCAGTTTAGTTGTTTGGTTAGTGCGTTTTGTAAACAACTTATTTGGAATTTTTTTTCATTATATAATCTGTGCAGCAGAATCTGTTCTTTTCTAAACAAAATTAAGGATAACTGTTCAGACAAGAAAATACCAAAAAGTTGATTTATATTCATATAACTAAAATATATCCGATCACATCAAACGAATATGTTACACATACAAGAGTCAAACGCATATGTACATACTAAACAAGTGGAACAAAATAAATTTTCACATTTTTATAAAATGACTGCATCAAGACAGCTATTATGAGCATAAGCTTCATAATTTCACCAACCCAATAAATAGAGATTTCAGTTTTCCACATAATGAGCATATTCTCTCAAATTTCCATAAAACAAGATTGAGAAGAACCTCAACACACACTTGCAGGCATGCCATCCAATTCTTTGTGCATTTACATATCTAGTACTTATTTTTACATCTATAAGGCCCGGTTTTTTTGTGGCATGTCCAAAAAAGTCAGCAATATAGTTTTTCATGCTTGGGTAAAGTGGCATATATGTAAACATCGAGGCTTAAGTGTTAGATATGTATGTTCATAGGAATTGTGTGGTATATGTTTGTAAGTATTTCACTCCTCTACCTTTTGAAGACAAAGCAGATAGTTGAAAAGAAATATAAGACACAACATATACAGGAGCATTCTCACACATGTACACATTTGGAAATGCTTAAAATAACGAAGCGCATATCCATTTGATGCCTTATATAAGCACAAATTCAATAATTAGATTGTTAGTTCTGAAAACTTCATTTGAATACTATGCAATGGGAAGACCACTTCATAATCTTTATTTGAAACGTGAATCGTATAACTCCAATAGATCAACTGTCTGTTCTGAGTGTATAGCTTATCCATTTTGCAAAAACTAACTGTCAATCTCAACATATAATAGTATCAAATATAAAATATAAGAATTTATGTGGTATGTGTGTAAACTGCTTAAAAGACTAACACAACTTCAAGCCAACCAAAGGCAACAGTGCCTAAAGAATACATTATTCATGATGCCGAGAAAATCATCTATATGTAAGGCATATAATAGATTCTCCTTATCATAAAGATAAGCATGCAATACAAGTATAGGGAATATATCAAAACTAGCAAAACTTCCAAATTCCAAGTAGCATCTTTCAAATCTTCACAAAAGAAAGGGTATCGCACTTCACATATTTTCGCAGTGGCACAATGGAAATTTCTTTTAATTTCGTAAAGTGTGGCAACGAAATTTTCACATTTCCATAAAATGATTGCATCAAGACAGCTATTGTCACCAACTCAATAAATAGAGATATCAGGTTTCCCACATAATGAGCATATATGAATCTCAGATTTCCATAAAACAAAATTGNTACCCACTATGATGGAAGAGAATTCATCTGGGCAATTTGTGGATGTTCAACCTTCGCATGAGACTTTAAATGCTATTAATAGTCCCAACAACCCTTATTCGAACTATTATAACCTAGGTTGGAAGAATCATCCAAATTTTAATTGGATAATAATTCATATTCAAATTATTATAACCCAGGTTGGAAGAATCATCCAAATTTTAATTAATAACAATCTTCTACGATCAACAATGTGCAAACAACCCAATGAACCCATTAGAAAATTCATCCAACCAAGGAAATGTTAACTATAGACCCCAACAATGGGCAAACAACTCAGTGAACCCATTAGGAAATTCATCCAACCAGGGAAATGTTAATAAACAATGGGCAAACAACCCAGTGAACCCATTAGGAAATTCATCCAACCAAGAAAATGTTAACTATGGCGAACAACCCAGTGAACCCATTAGGAAATTCATCCAACTAAGGAAATGTTAACTATAGACCTTAAGTTGGAAGATCATCCAAATTTTAATTGGAATAACAATTCTTCTACAAATCAACAATGGGGAACAACCCAGTGAACTCATTAAGAAATTCATCCAACCAAGGAAATGTTAATTATAGACCTTCTTATCCTCTAGGATTTAACATTAACACTCAAATTAAGTAAAAGAATTTGTCTATGGAAGAGATGATATTAAACATGGGTCAATGTCAACAATTGTAGAATCAAGGAAATAAATTACAAATTCAAGGAAATCAATTACAAAATCAAGGAACTGCTATTCATTGAAAACCAATTGGGACATATCGCTACTGCGCTTAGTAACCGAACATTAGGAACTTTTTCTTAGAATCAAGGAAATCAATTACAAATTCAAGGAAATCAATTACAAAATCAAGGAGCTGCTATTAAGAATATTTAAATTAGGGCATATCGCTACTGCACTTAGTAACCAAACTTTAGGAACTTTTCCTAGTACTGTGGGACCAAATCCTAAAAATCAAGGAAAAGAACAAATAAAAGCGATACAATTACGAAGTAGAAAAGAATTGGAAACAAGAGAAAGAAATGGAAACTAAAAAAGAGAAAGTGGATACACAAAAAGAAAAGGATTATGAATACCCAAATTTAGAATATCCACTCACACTAATGAAAATTACTGTGGAGAAACCTCCACCGTTTTCTCAAAGATTGAAGCAACACAAACAAAATAAATAATTTTCTAAATTTTTAAAAATTCTTAAGAAATTAACGATAAATATTTACTTCGTAGAAGCTTTAGAGCAAATGTCCAATTATGTGAAATTTATGAAAGATATTCTGAACACAACTGATAATGAAACTGTTGCACTTAGTGAAAAGTGTAGTGCAATTATTCAGAAAAAGCTTCCTGAAAATTAAAAGATCTAGATAGTTTTACTATACCGTGTGCTATCGGTGAAAAATTTTATGGAAGAGCTTTATGTGATTTAGAAGCCAACATTAATCTTATGCCTCTATCAGATTTCAAAAGATTAGGATTAGGAGAAGTCTCACCTACTTCTGTAACTCTTCAGTTAGCGGATCGTTCAGTTACATATCCTAAGGGAGTTATAGAAGATGTGTTAGTAAAAGTTGATAAATTTATCTTTCCTGTGGATTTCATTGTTTTAGATATGGAGGAAGATAAAGAAATACCTATCATTTTAGGGAGAACGTTTTTAGCTACTAGAAAAGCTATGATAGATGTTCAAAAGGGAGAATTGACTATGAGAGTTAACGATAAAGAAGTGAATTTTAACATTGCAAAATCTATGAAATACCCTGCTGTTGAAAGAGATAATGAAACGCAGAAATTAATGAACATCTATTGAATGAGCATTTTAAAGAACATTTTGAAGAGAAAGAACAATTTGAAGATAAAGATGAAATTATTCTTGATGAATTAGAAAATGAAGAATTAGATTATGTTCAGGAATGATTTGAGATGTTGGATATTACTGAAGTTATTTTGGAAAAAATAGAAAATGAAGAATTAGATTATGTTCATGGAAGATTTGAGATGTTGGATATTACAGGGGGAAGATTTGATAGCTGGATATTACAGAAAATGCTGATAAAAATTTAGTTTCGTTTATTATAAAACCACCTGAACTTGAGTTAAAAATATTTCCTAACCACTTGAAGTATGTGTTTCTAGGAAATTCATCTACACTACCTGTTATTATATCTTCAGAATGAAATGATTTGCAAGAGCAAAGACTGTTGGATGCATTAAAAAGGTATAAGAAAGCTTTTGGTTGTACCTTAGCTGATATTAAGGGAATCAGTCCTTCTATCTATATGCATAGAATTATACTAGATGAATAATATAAACTAAGAGTTGATCCACAAAGGAGATTAAACCCAATGATGAAAGAAGTAGTTAAGGTATAAACCAAGAGTTGATCCACAAATGAGATTAAATCCAATGATGAAAGAAGTAGTTAAGAAGGAAATTTTGAAATGGTTGGACAATGAAATTATATATCTTATTTCAGATAGTGCTTGGGTAAGTCCAATTCATTATGTTCCTAAGAAAGGAGGAGTGATTGTTGAAACAAAAGAGAATAATGAAATAATTCATTTCAGACAAGTTATTGGGGGCGTATTTGCATTGATTATAGAAAATTAAACACTACCACTAGGAAAGATCACTTCCCTTTACCCTTTTTAGCAAATAGTATAGACTTGGTGGACACAAATATTTTTATTTTTTAGATGGATATACCGGTTACCATCAAATTCCTATTGCTCTTGACATAACATTTACTAGTCCGTTTGGAACTTTTGCTTTTCGAAGAATGTCTTTTGGATTATGTAATGCACCTGCAACATTCCAGAGATGTATGATGTCTATATTTAGGAAGTTAATTGATGATGGATTGGAAGTATTTATGGATGATTTCT
>JXCR01148323.1:7158-29277 GCA_002079205.1 Phalaenopsis hybrid cultivar
TAGAAAACTCATAAAAATAAAATAAAAATACCCTCTTGCTCAGTGAACAGAGGAGATGTTTGTTGAATAATTTTCACATTAATTTGATGTATAAATTATTTTTAAAAAATAAATTAGGGTTAGGGGTTTTTATATTCTCCATTCATATGGAATTAATACCTTAACTCCAATTTTTTATATGTTGTAGCCTCTGTTTCCATTCATATGGAATTAATACCTTAACTCTAAATTTTTATATGTTGTAGCCCCTGTCTAGGTGGTTCATATGGAATTAATACCTTAACTCCAAATTTTTATATGTTGTAGCCTCTGTCTAGGTGAATGATATATCGAATTAATACCTTAACTCCAAATTTTTATATGTTGTAGCCTCTGTCTAGGTGAACAAGTGGAATTAAAACCTTAACTCTAAATTTTTATATCTTGTAGCCTCTGTCTAGGTGAACAATTTTGATTTATTATCTTAACTCCAATTTTTTATATGTTATAGCCTCTGTCTAGGTGAACAATTTGAGTATTTTTTCAAAGATATAGGAGATCTCTAGACAGAGATCTTAATTTTCTAAGGTTTTAGGCATTTTCTGTTCAAATAATTATAGAAAATTGCATGTAGCTTAGAAAATTCGACAAATAATTATATGACTTCCCTCTGGCCAGAGTAGTCTTAGGAAATAATTTTATAATTTTTAAAAATCAAANCAAGCATTCCTATATCCATTTTCTATAAAATCTACCCCTCGCGGCCATGGAGAGTGTGGTAAAAATTTCTTCACTGAGGCCCTTTAAACTCTTCAGTGAGCTTCCTTAGGAGACCCTAAGTTCATTTCAATCCATTTCCCCCTCTCAATTCCATCACATAAAGCTAATTTTGAGCTCAAATCCTTGCCCGAACCAGGACAAAATCCAATCTCAACCTATACATCACCAAACCTTCAATAGATTGGCTCTACACCTTCACAAGAGTGAAAGAAGCCAAAAGCCTATCAAATCCCCCTTCCACAGAACCTCTACCATAGCTCTAGACCAACACCCAAAATCGGCTATGGTCGAAATCATACATAGACCTTACACCAGAGCCAGAGGCTTCATCGCTAAGCTCTTTGGAGTATAACGAAGGTGTGAAGAATCTCTGATTGAGGCTACACCTCTCGGAGCNTGTTGCATGGACCTGCTCCCTACTCTTAAACTGGTGAATACCTTAGGGATCTATTAAACTNACGTTCCTCTTACCTGAGGGCTAACATCTACCCATTAGCACCCAAATGATAGGACCGAATTAGGGATTTTAGTCTGTCACTCTAAAATCTCCAATTCTACGCCCGATAAATATTTTCCTGTTTATTTGCACCCAACTTCCAAGTGCTTTGACCTCTCAGAATCTTAGATGTAATCTTCACTTTAGTTGTAAAACTCAACATATTTTAACAAATCAATTGACCAGATTGAAAGTAAATTAAGATCGAAGTAAGAAGGTCATCACAATTTCTTAAACATTTTCATGGCTTTGCCAATTCAAATCACCATTTCATAAATCTCGAGACAAGGAGAAAGACATAGAAAACTACTCAGAACTCATGGGAAAAATACAATAAAACTCGGAATTCATATGGGAAAGACTGGACAGAGTCTTGGTTAATGATAATTGGTTTAATCATTTCTTGCTTACCTTCGTAACTCATCTCAGCCTTGCTGGCTCTGACCATAGGCCTATACTTATCAGCATCACTTCTAATGAATTGACCTCTTCCCCTCCACCTTTTAGATACCTCAACATGTGGTCTTCTCACCCATCATATAAGTCTTATATTTTTTTATCTCTGGAGAGGAATCTCACATCCTGATCCTCTCATCAAACTTAGTCTTCTACAAATGAAAACTGCCAAAGCACTTAGAAACTGGAGTTGGGAGGGTATTGTAAATGTTATTACTAATGTTCAAATTGCTAAAAATGAAGTGTTAAGATTGGAGAAAGAAGATCAGAAAGGCATACTGGAGGAAAAGGATTTGCTTACTGCTCAAAACAACCTTCTCATTGCTATTTACTATCAAGAAAGATTTCTTAAGCAAAAGGCTGCTATGAATATTTTTACTGATGGGGATAAAAACACTAGATTCTACAATGCCTATATTAAATACAAGAGAAAGTGTAATACTATCCATACAATTCAAAATACAGAGGGGAAATTGTTACATGATAATGCTGAGATAGCTCATGATGCAATTAACTACTACAAAAACCTATTAAATCAAGTGCAGAATCACAGAATCCCTATTGATAAAGCATATTTCTCTGTTGATCAGAACTACACTGCAAATCTCAAACTTACAGAAATCCTAAATGAAAGAGAAATATGAGAGGCTATAAATTCTATTGATAGCAACAAATCAGCTGGCTCTGATGGTTTTACTGCTGAGTTTTACAAAAAATCTTGAGAGACTATAAAGCATGAGGTCATTGCTGTAGTGACTAGCTTCATTCAAGGAAATAATCTACCAAAGTATTTCTGTGCTTCTACATTTGTTTTGGTTCCCAAGTTAGAAATTCAGCAAAATTGGAATCATCTCAAGCCAATTTGTTTAACTACTGTACTCAGTAAAGTTATTAGTAAAATCATAGTCAATAGGCTTCAGCCTCATTTTGACTGCATCATTAAACCCAACCAAACAGCTTTTGTGAAGGGAAGATCTATTATTGACAACACTCTTTTGGCTCAGGAATTATTACAGGATTTGAAAAAGACTTGCAGAGGAGGTAATTTGATTTACAAATTGGACTTGAGGAAGGCCTATGATACTATTAGCTGGGATTTTTTAATAGATATCCTTACTGCTAGAGGCTTCAATACTGCTTTTTGTAAACTTATCAAAAGATTGCGTAACAATAATGAACATTCAATACTTATCAATGGTAAAGGTTGGGGGTCCTTCCCTGCACCTAGAGGTTTGAAACAAGGGGATCCACTATCCCCCACTTTTTTCATAATTGCAATGGATTATTTGTCTAGAATGCTGGATGAAACCTTTCTGAACCAAAGCTATACTAGATATCACCATAGATCTTACATAGCAATAACTAATCTTCTCTATGTTGATGATATCATTGTTTTCTTCAGAGCCCACAAGAATGTTGTGAAGAAAGTGTTTCAGACCCTTCAAAAATTCCAAGAACACTCTGGGATGTATTTTAATCCTGAAAAATGCCAGCTGATTTTCCATAAGCATGCCTCCCATAACTGCAAACAATGGGCTTCCAATTACACTGGATTTTCTAATTCCCAACTCCTTATCAAGTATCTAGGAGTCCTCCTCCTTACTGGCAGAACTAAGAAAATACAATTTGAGGAAGTCATCAATAAGATCTCTTCATTTCTAAATGGGTGGACCCAATCTTTTCTATCTAATGGGTGTAGAATTACATTATTAAAGAGCATTCTAACAACTTTTCCTTCTTATATTTTGTAGATGAAAAATATTAAGAAAAAACACTCAAATCCAACTTGAAACAGCATTTAATAGATTCTTGTGGTCGGTCAAAGGCAGCAGATAAATTGGGCATCCTGGCAGAAGGTTGCTAAACCTCAGTTAGCTGGGGGTATTGGTTTTAATGGGTTAAACCAACACTTTCAGATTAATCTTTGCAAGCTTTGGATCAAATTTAGAGCCCAATCTTCACTGTGGGCCAAATTGATGAGAGGTAAATATTGTAGGGACCAACATCCTACACTTGTTGACAGGAAAAATGCAGACTCCAAAATTTGGGTGAAGATCCTGAACATAAGGCAAACTGCTGAATACTTGTTTATTTGGGACCTGGGGAAGGGTGACATCAACTTTTGGCTTAATAATCGGTTTCCTAAAGATTGGTTGTCCCCACATACCAATCCCACCAACCAAGACTTAAAAGTTGTTGATTGATGGGAAGGAGATGAGTAGTCTATACTCAAGCTGTCCAATATTCTGCAAGCTCACTCAGTCACTAAAGTTGCTAGCATTAAAATTAATAGAAGCAAAAATGATAAAATTATTTGGCAGGCCTTCTCTAAATAAAGTCTCACTAAAGCAATCTACTCAAAAGTATGTAGTTGGGAACAAATGTCTTGGGGAGATATTGTTTGGAATAAGTTTTTATCCTCATCAATGTCTTTCCTCTGCTGAAGAATATTCCAAAAGCTTCTTCCAACTGATGATATTCTCAAATTAAAAGGCTTGAGAGGACCCTCTAAATGCTGGCTCTGTCTGCAGGAAGAGGAATCAATGTTTCACCTTTTCTTTGAATGTGCCTTTGCACAACAACTGTGGCATAAGCTGTTGATACACCTGAACATTGAAGGTAATCTTTTATGCTGGGATAGGCTTACTACCTACTGACAGACTTGACACAAGAGGAATTATGCTTCAATACCACTTATGGTTTCTTGGTTTATTTAGATGGAAAAAAACAAGGCTAAGTTTGAAGACAACACACCAAACATTGAGAAGACTGTTAGAAACTGTCTTTCTTACTTAAACAAGATGATCAAATTTAAAAGATTCCCCAGCATCTCAAATACCTATGCTTCTGAAAAGATTGATACTATTCAAATTCAAAAAGTTTTTTGAAAACTTCCTGAACATCACACTGTGAAGATAAATACTGATGGAAGTTTTACAAAAAACAGGTGCTGGAGTGGGGGGAGTCCCTAGAAATCATCTTGGAAAATGGCTCCTATATTTCTATACTCCTGTTATGGCTGCTGATGTTATTGAAACTGAACTGATTGTAGTTTTTTGGGCTCTTACCCTTGCCAAAAAAATTGGATGGTATAATTTATGGATGGAAGTGGATTCTGCAGCTGTGATTAAAATGTTGAATCATGCTGAGGATTCACCATGGCATCACTCATATTGGATTCAAAAAATCAGAAACGCAACTTCATAGTCCCATATCATTTTTTCTTTCATATATAGGGAAGGGAACCAGCCTGCAAATTGGCTAGCCAGATAAAGCCTAAGCTCTAATGATTTAACAGTTGCTGCTCAGCCCCCCTACCCTTCAGTTTCTGTTGCAGGGAGACATGCTGGAGGTTCCACACTTCAGAATAGCTAACCAAGATCCTTGGAGATAGTTTGTCAGCTGTTGTTCTCATTTATTTTTTTTTTTCATTTGCAGCTTCCATTGAGCTTAAGGGGTTCTTTTGTTCTGAACAAACTTAGTTTTGTTACCTTGTAGGTCTCTTGGATTTTTTTGGGAGATGTGTTGATTCCTGTGTTGAATCAACCTAGTCTCCATTATATGCAGGATCTTGTAACCTTTTTTCTTATTCTAACATGTAAGGAGACACTATGAGTTCCTTTATGCAATATATATATATATATATAAATATATATCTGTGTATGTGTGTGCCGCCAGCCATTGCCTGTTGGTAGAACAATCTCTTTGAAGTCTTAAATCCTCTCAAGACATCTGGTCGAATCCTGTTCTAACGTGTTTACCGGTAGTGAGGGCGGTCCTCAAATAATTAGGCACATGAAGTTGGCTAGAGGCTCGTACAATAGCCTTGAACAATTCATTAAAATAATATATATATATATATATATATATANCTAATGATATTCTCAAATTAAAGAACTTTAGAGGTCGCTCTAAATGCTGGCTCTGTCTGCAGAAAGAGGAATCATTGTTTCACCTTTTCTTTGAATGTGCCTTTGCACAACAAGTGTGGCATAAGCTGCTGATACACTTGAATATTGAAGGTAATCTTTTCTGCTGTGATAGGCTTACTACCTGCTGGTAGACCTGACACAAGAGGAATTATGCTTCAATACCACTTATGGTTGCTTTGTTTATTTGGATGGAAAGAAACAAGGCTAAGTTTGAAGATAACACACCAAACATTGAGAAGAATACCAGGAATTATCTTTCTTACTTAAACAAGATGATCAAATTTAAAAGATTCCCCAACATCTCAAATACCTATGCTTCTGAAAAGATTGATACTATTCATATTCAAAAAGTTTTTTCAAAACTTCTTGAACATGACACTGTGAAGATAAATACTGATGGAAGCTTTACAAAAATAGGTGCTGGAGTGGGGGGAGTCTACAGAAATCATCTTGGAAAATGCCTCCTATATTTCTATACTCCTATTATGGCTGCTGATGTTATTGAAACTTAACTCATTGCAGTCTTTTGGGCTCTTACCCTTGCCAAAAATTTGGATGGTATAATTTATGGATGGAAGTGGATTTTGCAGCTGTGATTAAGATGTTGAATCATGATGATGATTCACCATGACATCACTCATACTGGATTCAAAAAATCAGAAATGCAACTTGACAGTCCCATATCATTTTTTCTTTCATATATAGGGAAGGGAACCAACCTGCAAATTGGCTAGCCAGACAAAGCCTAAGCTCTAATGATTTAACAGTTGCTGCTCAGCCCCCCTACCCTTCAGTTTCTGTTGCAGGGAGACATGTTTGAGGTTCCACACTTCAGAATAGCTAACCAAGATCCTTGGAGATAGTTTGTCAGCTGTTGTTCTCATTTATTATTTTTTCATTTGCAGCTTCCATTGTGCTTAAGGGGTTCTTTTGTACTGAAAAAACTTAGTTTTGTTACCTTGTAGGTTTTTGGGATTTTTTTGGGAATGTGTTGATTCCTGTATTGAATCAACCTAATCTCCATTATATTCAGGATCTTGTAACCTTTTTTTCTTATTTTAACATGTAAGGAGACACTAGCAGCTCCTTTATGCATATATATATATATATATTAAAATTGTTTGTGGGCAATATTATATAATGAGAAAAGAGTGTACCAAAAAGAACGATTTGTGGATCCTACAATAAAAAGGAAAAATTACATTAACGCCCCTATGGATCCTCCATTCGGTATACAACGCACACGTGAACCTCCAAAGGTTAGAAACGTGTAAACCTAAAAACTCAAAAGTAAAGTTGGATATGAAATAAAGGTAATCAGAAAAAAGAAAAATTTAAGCCAATGTTTCAAAAAAAGGATGAGAGTAAATATAATTCTAGCAAACAATTTTCCGCCAGTGTAGAGCGTCAGCCTCAACAAAAAAGTCAAACATAAGCCATGGATAACTTTAACAAAACTTGGGATACAACCATTAATAAAACCACTCGACCGTGAGAGAGCATTTCCAGGCAATTTATAGAGAGCACGGGTTGTGAACCCTTCAATAACACCAAAATAATAGAGGATACCACCATAAAAAATGTTACTATACAATGAGATCAACTCGATAAAGACACCACCAAGAGGTGGAGTAACATCTGCAGATGATAAGGTAAGAATAACATTGCAAAAATGCGAGATATAACCATCAATAACACCAGGAAGTAAGCCAAGGTAACACCAAAATGCGAAACATCATCAAAGCATGGGATACAAACCTATGATAACACCACAAATGCCCTGAATAACACCAGTAGACAAAAGGTCGAGAATAACTCCACTAAACCGTGGAATACCACCAACGAGAACACCAAAAAAATGTGAGATACAATCAAAGATAGCACCACCAGATAGAGTACCAATACAACCAACGATAACATCTCCAAAACGTGGAATACCAGTGCCGATAACACCAACAATCAGTATGCAACGAGCCTTGAGAGTAAAGCTGAGAATAATACCACTAGGACACGCGATACAACCAACGATAACACCACTAGACAAAAAACTAAGAATTACACCACAAAAGTGCAAAATATCATCATAAAAAACACCACCATACAATATACAGAGAGTCCGAGAGGATATGTTGTCAATAACACCACTAAAACACAAGATAAAACCATGAATAACACCATAAAAAAATGGGATGCATGACTCAACTTGCAATTACACAATTATTTAAGTTCTGAAAGATGATAAAAAAACTTGTCCCAATTTATGTTCAGCGGCTAGTGTGCAAAATAAATATGTTGAAAAATTGATTAATGACTTACACACTAGGGGTACTACACAATATACATATCATTTCAAGTATGATAGAATTTTAGTTAAAATCCCCGGTATCAAACCTACAATAAATAAGAGAATTTCTATGTCAACTTAGAAAATTTCTACTCAAACTGTAAACAAAATTTGCAGGAGAATAATATTTATTTATTTGTAAAAGGGTAAAAACTACAATTTGTTATTTCTAATTTATAGCTAAGAGTAATGCAAATTTTCTAAATTACAGATGTGTAAAGGATTACAAATATTATAAAAAGTCTTTCCCCTTGCAAAGAGATTATAATCAGTGTAGGAATCAAATGCTTAAAAATAAAAATGAGGTTTTGTGACAAATAAGAGCAAATCTATTATGTACCCTCTCTCGAGTGCATAAAGAACATTAGCTAATCTAAAGTTAAGTTCTTGATTGATATGGTTATGCTGAGTAGATTCTAGCCTCTCACATCTGGATTACCACCGTGCCCTCTCTATTAGGACTAACTAGCCCTCAAAGACCAAATTGAATAAGGTTCTAGCCCGTCACACTAGAATCATTAATTCTACTCACATCATAACTTATATACTTATCTATTTGCAATCTCCCTTGGACTTGGCTCCCCTCCTGGGTCATTATGTTTCGCAATGGATTTTAATATTACAAATGATCAGTTTGCAAAGTAAATTAAGAACCAATGAAAATATCATCATAAATTTTGGAATAAAAGAAATCTTCAAAACTTTATTATCCCACACATGATTAATTCTTATTGTAAGATGAAAGATAAGAAAACTGCTCAGAATTCATGAAGATAACATAACAAAACATGATATATATTAAAAAACAAGTTTACATAAAACTTAAGCAAAAATACAAAGTATTTATCTTAGACTTCTCCCCAAGAAAATCCTTCTAAAGTTTCTTTGATGTCTTCTTCCTCCAATACATACAAAAACAAGACTCTAACTCACACAACCTTAAGATTAACCAAGAACTAGACTCCAAACCAATGACACATACACCATTGACTCCAACAGCCCCCTTATTTTGGTCGGCTAATGACTTTATTAAATAGAGGTCTCAAAATTACCACGAGTCACTTTAGGCACTAATGCACCCCTAGTGTGTGCTGTTTTTTTGTGTGTTTTATGTTAATTTAAATCCCCGGTAACAATGCTAAAAGTTTGACCCATCCCAAAATTATGCAATAAATTAGCTTTAAAAATATGGTAAAAAACTTGACTTAATTTATATTATGTATTTAATATGTAAAATTGAAATGTTATATTAAATACATAAAATAGTTCACACACTAGTGGTTCTACGCAAGTGCACGTATCACTTCAAGTAATATAGGACTTTCTTTAAAAACCCAAGTATCAATCTCATAGAGAAGTGCAGTAAGAAATCCATTAGGTTAATTCTAGTATATTACTATCAAGTCTTAGTTTGGAAGATGAAAATTCTTATAATAATAACATAAATCACAATATTCAAAATATATAAAAAAATTAAAGTAAGAAAGACAAGTTAAAATGAGTTTAATGAATGCTAATAAAAATGTAACTAAAAGAAATAAGTTTACTAAACTAATTTCTAAACTTCAAAGTTAAGTTTACTAAGACTAAACAAAGTTTTGTGACGAAGAGTCAAAATTTAAAAAAAACATCCATCCCCTTTACAATGAGTATATGGATTGTGAAGAAATTAAAATCATTTACAAATATATAAAATTTTTTGTGCCAAATAAAAGAAATTTTAGCCTCTTCCAATTGTATAAATAAAATTAAATAATCCAGAGTTTGATCCCTAATTTCGAGGTTAGGCTAGGAGGACACCGACTGCCATTCCAGTGCTCCCACTACTCTTTTATTCGAGGGCTAACAATCTCGCATTAGTTTCCAATCAACTGGACCAAATTACAGATTATAATCTATTACCTTAAAATCTTCAATTCTGCATCCAACAAAGCATATTTCTTTATTTATTTGCACTCAACTCCATGGATGACATCCTCTCCCATGAAATCAAATGTGATTCTCACTATGTTGTAGAAATCAAAGCCCTTTTGGATCATATGTTTCTCAACACATTTTAACATTCTAATTGGCCAAATTGAAAAGTAAATGAAGATTAGAGTTTAAATCATCACAAATTATTAACATTTAAAATCGTATAAAACAAAATCAATTTTTCATAAAACAATATCTCAAAGTAGGGAGAAGGATAAAGAAGACTACTCAAAACTCATGAGAAGGATACGACAAAACACAAATTTTATATATAAAAATAAGTTTACAAAACAAAGAAATAAAAGAACACAACTTATCTCACAATCATTCTTAAGCAAATCCCTAGAAGTTCTCTTTAAGCACTTTCCCTCTTACAAGCACTCTCGATTCTCTCTTAGAAGTATAATGAAGAAGAAATCTCTCAGTTTCCCTCTCCTCTTACAATCTTTGAAGAAAATGTCTAAGTCCTTGACTTTCTCTCTCTATCTCTCTCTTGATTTCTTCTTCCTCATACTCTCACGCCACTCACACACACACACACACATACACACTCACACACACACACTCTCACACACTCACACGCCACACTCTTCTTACAAGCCCTAAACTTCCCTCTCTTTTATAAAAGGCTGCCTCCCTTCAAAAAGAATTCAAAATTTTCTCCAAAATTCTATCCAAAAGTCAACTCTTTTGAATTCAAAAGACATGTCCACTGATCCAAGAGACATATCCCTTCATAAAAGAATCATCCAAAGTGTCTAGATGCATTGAATCACTCCAAAGAGTGTTTATAACAAGCATCCCTTTGAAAATTCGAGTAAATTTTGTTATGAACTGCCTTAATCCACAAAACGTCATTTCTGGCACATCATGCGCCAGTTCTGGTGCACATGTGCCATTTGACTGGATTTTGGTGCATCATGCACCACCTACAACAGTTCTATAATTTTGCTCTGTTTGGCTCTGCTTCAGCTCCGTTTTGCCCTGTTTCAGTTGCGTTTCACTCCTAACAGATATTCCTACAAAATAAGCATGAAAAAAAACCTTTCTTTAAAGTTTAATTTCATTCAAAAACATGTAAGAAGAGTAAATGAGATTAATTATAAAAAAGCATATCAAAATGTGTAAAGTCATAATTTTTTCTTACTCGTTTTTACTCAAAATTGCACCGTTTTTGCTTCATTTTTTACAAAAGTTCATTTTTTGTGCCTAAAAAAAATGTGCAAAATACATTCCTTTAAAGTGTAAAATCATTAAAAATCATTAAAATTGAGCATAAAATATATATGAAAAGTAGGTAATTTTTAGGCGTGCCAAAATCTCTCAATCTTAAACGTTATTTGTCCTCAAGTGACTCTTTTACTACATAAAAAAATGACTTAGAATACAGATTAACTTATTGTTGGCATTAATTTTGACGTTGCATGTATAGGATGTCCACCTGAGCTTATTAGGGTCATGCTTCATGAATTTATTGTTTCCTGTAGCTCGAGATCCATCGGTGCGTGTTGAGGGGGCGCGTGTTTGTCTAAGCTTTGGCTTTTGCTTACACGAAGGTTGGTTGGCATTTTGCACGTTGGACGACACTGATCATGCTAAAGAAAATTTTACGTCGCGTTGTGTGCAAAATTGGCTCGAATTGGCCTAATAGTCAACGAACCTGTCTGAATGACCCCAGATGACGAAACGGACCACGCCAGTGCGTCTGAAACATCAGTTTTACCTTAGGAGAGCACTCGTTTCGCTACAAATTTGTGGGCTAGTTAAAAATACGCTAATTATTGTGGTATGCCCTATTGCTGAAAAAGTGGTCCGAATGTTTCCGGATGACGAAACGGACTGCACGAACATCAAAACGTTAATTTTACTTAGGGGAGACATTCATCTCATCACGAGGACGCGTCTCAGCCAAAAATATGTGAATGCTAATAATAATAATATTATTATTGTTATAGTAATAAAAAATATAATAATAATAAATTAAATTCACTTATGGTATGTAGCTGGGATGTTCACGCATGCTATTAAATTCACGCATGTAGCCGCTATTAAATTAGTTGTTGGGATGAGATGGCTCATTTATCTCTCTTAGCTATTTAATCCTATCCCATGCACGTGTTCAAAAAGGGTAATAAAAAATAAATAAAGAAAGGGAGCTTTCACATCCCTGCAGACGTAAAAAAATAATACCTTTCTTTATTTTTACATCCTACCTTCTTGGTGACCGAACACTTCGCCAAAGTACCTTGACATCGCCGGAAAACTAGCACTGTCGCTGTTTGGGAAGAAATAAGGGGTGGTAGCCGTGCGGGTTTGATCGTCCACATAGGGTGAGTGCACCAGCGTGAGCCGGCGTGAGTCGGCGTGGCAGTGTACTTATATGATGGATCGCTTGTTTTCTAAGAGCTGGCCTTTAAGATATGATTCTCCTTAAACAACCAACTCCCCTACAATAGCTGGGCAAATCCTATTTGACTGCCAGCCTTAACACAAAAACCCTAAATGTTGGAGCCCCCTTTCGCTCCCCTTTGCTTTGGTTGCTTCGATTTTTTTAGAGAGATTGAAGAGTAAGACTTTGCAAAATGAGAAAATGTGAGTCATTAGCTCATTTTGCAATGCATGTAGACATCATAAAATCGAGAAAAGCGTTGTTGCTATTTCATTTCACGACGAGGATATCCAGGGAGGATTTCTCCATTCACTTCGTCAAAGCAAAGGCGGCAATCACCATTTTTCTATAGTTTGACCCTAGGTTTCTCAGTGAGGTTGTTAGTACGAGAATGACTCCCTATTGCATGTGTATGCTTGCATGTTGCATTCTGCAAGTCATGAGCATTTCACTTCACTCCGACCAGCCACCCCGATCGGACGAGCATTTCTCTTCGCTCTGACCGGCAGCCTCAGCCCGGCGAGCGCTTCACTTTGCTCCGACCAGCTGCCCCAGCCCGACGAGCACTTCACTTTGCTCCGACCGGCCACCCCGATCCGGCGGGCATCCCATTTCATTTCTATCAGCTTCCCCGAGCCGGTTGGCATGACACTTTGGCTTGACTAGATTCCTTGACCCGTTCGACCAATTACTTGAACCACCATACTATCTTACATGTGTGTTTACATTATTGCATATTGTAATGCAAATGCATGATTGCATTATTGCATCTTGTCTTGCATTTGTCTGGCTACATGATTATGATCATATGCTTGAGTTGAATATTCTCTTCGGCCATGACATGCCTACCCTTTACGAGTCACTGCCCTACTGACATACCTTATGGGTCCGCTGCAACCATGACATGCCCATCCTCTTCGGGCCACTGCCATACGGGCATGCTTATTCCATTGGGTCTCTGCTGCTTCGGCATAACTCTTAAGACCTCTGCCACTATAGTATGCCCATCTTTGTTTGAGTCCCTGCCTTATGTTATACTCATCACTAATGTTTTGACCAATCATTTGCATTTGCTAGTTCACATGGATAGCAAGCCAGAACTGTTAGGAGAGTGACTCCTGTGTTGGTCGCGTTGCCTTAACGAGCATTGCTTGTCAGGTCGATCCCAATGAGCAATGCGAGTTAAATCATTGAGATTGACATGAGTATGACTGTGCTAAGGATCTATTGGATCTAACTTATGTCAGCCCTCTTTGTGACACCCTTTAGATCTTTCAGATTTTTAGGATGGGGTCGATATGACGACCCCGTCAAAGTCAAACCATACCCAGACTTACCCCACACTTAGATACTAGGTTGATGCACTTGCCTTTAGATGGTGTGTTAGGCTAGGATTTAGGATGCTAGGTAGTATTTTTGACACCTTTGACTATTGTTGTGTGTTGTGTTGTCTTGCGTTGACCATGTGTCACCTTCTTTCCTTTTTTGGTGTGCTTGCATGCTTCGTGTGTGATAGTATATTAGGGTGATCTTCTGTAGGTGTCTATTTATACATATTCACACAGGTGCTATTATGGGGGAGCATGTAATGGTTTCTTATCCTTTGCTTGTAGGTGCTCTTTATCTCCCCTAATTATAAGGCATGACTTGTTATTTTTACGATGTAGCACGTTCTTACTAATGCTTGTTTTCTGCAGTATTTTCTATTTCAAATTTATTTGATAGTCCTAGGAGAGTCTATATCAAAAATAAGGTACAAACACAGGTTGGAGGAGGATGACGCACCGAACCATGTGACGAGAACTAGGAGCAGTAGCTTGTGTCCCGTACCTTACGTCTGAATTTTTTTATTTTTGTATATATTTAGGACCGGGCATGTATATGCAAAGTCCGACTGCTTTTACTGCTTTTTCTTGATTATGTTGTCGGTCTAGTGACATTTAGCATTTTTATATATTCTTTTGGGATGCTTTCCTTTTCTTTTTCTTCTCGTGTGCCTTTGCATGTTGGAGCATTTTATATTGTTTCTTTCTATGTATCTAGATGAAAGACTAAGATAATCAAAATTTTAGGGCTAAAACTTTCAAGTTTTTTCAAATTAGTCTTTATTTTTTGCATGGCCTTCAGACGGCTTTTAAAAATGTTTTGCATGCATGACTACAACTCAATCACACTTAATAGGGCCTCTACACTTAGGAATGTGGTAGATAAATGTATCATATTTGCATGTCCCGGGGAGTAGCTCTTATGCCTCTCTAATCCGACTGGCCCAACATAATCTTGCTTAGGTAGTTGTCTAGCACGCATAGGGTGTTAGGAGGCACCTTGATCCAGATGGGGTATAAGTATTCTTGTTTGATTGTTTCCAGCTTTGTAGCTCAACCTCACTTTCTTGTTCCTTCATGTGGCATCCTCGCCATTTTGGCTGGTACAAGTGACACACCTAAAAAATGCTTGATTTTTCATATACATTTTATGCTTAATTTTAATGATATTACTCTTTAAAAGAAGGTATTTTGCATGTTTTTGGTTTCTGGTATAAGAAATGGACTTTTGGAGAAAAAGAAACAAAAATAGTGCAATTTGGAGTAAAAACGAGCAAGAAATGAAATTTTTTCCTGTCACCTTTCAATAAGTCTTTCAAAGCTTAATCTCTTTTAAACTTCTTGCATATTTTTGAATAAGTTTACACTTTAAAGTAATGTTGTTTTCATGCTAATTTTGTATGGCTATCTGTTAGGAACACAACGCAACTGAAATGGGGCAAAACAGGGCTAAAATGGGGCCAAAAGGAGCGAAATGATGGAGCTGCGCAGTCTGCTCGCCGACGGTGCCCAAAATTGTGCCAACGGTGAGATTTACCCGAGAAGACCGAAAAATGACAGAAAAGCTCACTGACGGCGCCCTCGAGCCCGTCGACGGCGCCCGAGACGACTATGGACTGACTTTTGGCGGTTATGGGCTAAAATTCAATGTATTTGGACGCTTTTTGAAAGGATTCTTGTGAGAACTCTTCAAACTTCATCCATACACTTTAAAAGAATGAATTTAGGTTAGAAAAGTGGCGGTTTTTAGAGGATTTTGTGAGAGGAATGTTAAGAAAAGTGTGGAGAAAGTTTAGGGTTTTTAGAATATGAGTAGAAATATAGATTTCTACTCTTTTGGAGGGATTGAGGAGGAGATTTTAAGAGAATTTGTAAGGAGATGTTCTAGCATTGAATGGATCGGCGGGAGACTTTGTGGGAGAGATATTCATCTTTCTTCCAAAGGGAAAAAAAACTAAGTATTGTGTTCTTCATTATCTTTTGATTTTTGTAAACACTTATATAGTGGATTTGCTTTGGTTAAATGAAGTTTTCGTTGTGTTTTCTTCGTTTCTTTTTGATGAGCTTCTCTTACTCTTTCTTCTTCTTTGGAAATAGTGGCATGAGAAGATTATGCCATTGTTTTCACTTTGCTTTTCTTTTGAAATGAGCATAGTTCATGTTTAGGATTTTGGGATGCTTGTTAGAAGAAGATTTAATTATAAATGTGGTGGTTTTTACTTGCACTTCATTTACATTATAACAAGGACCGTTGTAGTGTTAAAATTTACTGTAATTTTCTGAAAGGACGGTGTAATTCTCAACAAAGTGGAACCACATTCAAATTCTATGGATGGTGACATTCATGGTAGTTGAGTGCAAATAAATAGGGAAATATACTTTGATGGGCGTAGAATTGGAGATTTTAGGGTGACAGACTAAAATCCCCAATTTGATTCTATGGTTTGGAAACTAAAGCGAAGATGTTAGACCTCAGGTGAGGGGAATGTGGGAGCTCTAAAGTGAGAGCCGGTATCCTCCCAGCCTAGCCACATGTTCAATAAACAAGCATAGGATTAGTCAATGTTCTTTATGCCTGGACCAAAGGGTAAAGAATAGGATTGCTCNCCTTGACCGAAGTCGCTTTAATCAATTTTAATATGCCCATAATAAAATTTAAAGAACTTTAACCATAGGGTCACCTGATTTGANCAACAATCAATTTGGACTTAGCCCACGACTCTCCCAAGTTTGACCCAAACTTAGCCCAACATGCTTAAAATGGGTCAAAAATAAAAAATCCACCCTAATTTTGACCCAAACTTAGCCCAACATGCTTAAAATGGGTCAAAAATCAAAAATCCACCAAACTAGTTTGACCCAAACTTAGCCCAACATGCTTAAAATGGGTCCAAAACCAAAAATCCACCAAATAATTTGACCCAAACTTAGCCCAACATGCTTAAAATGGGTCAAAAATCAAAAATCCACCAAATTGTTTAACCAATTGACCTCAAAATGACTTTCCCCTTTCATGAAAGTTGTTCCTCATGATCTCCTACAGGACCCAAACTTAGCCCAATATGCTTAAAATGGGTCAAAAATAAAAAATTCACCAAATTGATTTAACCCAAACTTAGCCCAATATGCTTAAAATGGGTCAAAAATCAAAAATCCACCAAATTGATTAATCCAAACTTAGCCCAACATGCTTAAAATGGGTCAAAAATCAAAAATCCACCAAATTGATTAACGATTGACCTCAAAATGACTTTCACCCTTCATGAAAGTTGTTCCTCATGGTCTCTTACACCAAGACCTCAAAATGACTTTCACCCTTCATGAAAGTTGTTCCTCATGATCTCCTACACAAAATGGCTTAGCCCAATATGCTTAAAATGGGTCAAAAATAAAAAATCCACCAAATTGATTAACCAATTAACCTCAAAAAGACTTTCACCCTTCATGAAAGTTGTTCCTCATGGTCTCTTACACCAAATTCCATATTTAATTAGGCAATTAACATGTCTAACCTAGTTCAAACACAAGATTTGGTCATATGCACTTTCTTGGACTTATGGCCAAATCCAAACCAATTGAGCTTGGTATGGTCAAATGAGTCTTACCTTAANATGCACCCCCACGGCCATGAATAGAGTGGTAAAAAAATTTTCACCAAGGCCTCCCAAACTCCTCAGAGAGCTTTTCTAAGAGTCCCTTAGCACATTACAACCATTTCCCTCTCCCAATTCCACCACAGAAATCCAATTTTGAGTTTGAATTCCTGTCCGAAACCAAGAAAAACTTCATTCCAAGCATACACAGCACTAAAATTCAAACAAATTGGCTCTACACCTTCACAATAGTGAAGGAATCCAAACCCCCATCAATTCCTCTTCTGAAACAGCCTCTACCATAGCTTTCAACCAACACCCAAAATCGGTTGTGGTCGAAATCACATATAGACCTTACACCAGAGCTAGAGGCTTCATCCCAAACCTCTTTGGGATCCAACGAAGGTGTGAAGAATCTCTGATTGAGGCCAAACCTCTCAGAGTAAAGGTATAACCTCACTCACTCTCCCGAGCCTTCGCGAGCTCTCCATTTATGATGGCTTGATTTCATAATATGTTTACCATATAGATGTGTTCGTCTCTTTAAGACAAAAAATTTAAAAAAAAAATCATCAAAATCCATTAAGAAACGAGAGAGATATTAAGCTTTTAATTTGGACGGCTTTCGGTTAAGGCCATCAGGGACAATGAACGGATGTCGTTCATTCTCGCGTGTATTGAATGGATGGCGGAGATCAAGCCGGATGATCCTCTGGAACGATATGGTGGACCGCGTGGCAGCTGACTCAGAAGGCGGCGTCGAATAGAAGCGCGCCGCGTGGCTGTTCGACGGATCCGATGATCCAGTCAGCCCGTGGTTTGAATAAATAAATAGGAGTATTTATAAAATTCTGAAAATAGCCCCTAAACTTCAAAAATCCATATCTTTGCATAGAAAATTCATAAAAATAAAACAAAAATACCCTCTTGTTCAGTGAGTAGAGGAGAATCATATAGAATTATTTTCACATTAATTTGATGCATAAATTATTTTAAAAAAATGAACTCCATTCATATTCGATTATCACCTTGACCCCAAATTTTTATATGTCGTAGCCTCTATCTAGGTACACAATTTGAGTATTTTTTCAAAGACATAGGAGATCTCTAGACAGAGATCTTAATTTTCTAAGTTTTTATGCATCGTTCAAATAATTATAGAAAATTGCATGTGCTTTAGAAAATTCTACAAATATTCATGTGAGCTCACTCAAATAATTATAGAAAATTGTATGTGGCTTAGAAAATTCTACAAAAATTCATATGAGTTTCATATGGCCAGAGTAGTTTTAGGAAATAATTTCTTGATTTTTAAGAATCAAAAACATTACTGTTTTGAGCAAACCCTAATTTGCTTAAAACATTTAATTTGAAGTACATAAAGATCAAAATCACTTGATTTTTGTTCTCCACTGTGGCTCATGAGTTAGATAACTCACCATCAAAATTTCAATGGATTTTGAGATCATTTGATATTTTTAAAAGATTTATAAAGATCATCATCAAATTTGACTTTTAAATAATTTTCAAAAATCAAAATATAACTCCAAAAATTATCAAACCTAGTTTTTTGAGTTCTTTGACATNGGGTCAGAGAACTCACCATAAAAATTTCAAAGGATTTTGAGATCATTTGATACTTTTAATTTATTTTTAAAGATCATCATCAAATTTAACACTTAAATAATCTTCAAAAATCAAAATATAACTCCAAAATTATCAGACCTAGTTTTTTGAGTTCTCTAACATCAGGGGGATTTAATAAAAATAAAATGATATTTAAAATAAAAACCTAAATTTTAATCCTTTTTTTAATTATTTTAATAATAAAAAAATATTACAAATTACAAAAATCACAAAGATCATAAAAAATATTCTAAATCAGTTCCTAAACACTTAGGAAAAATTAAAATATTTTTCTTGAATTCAAAAATAAAGATACTTATTTTTGAACCTTAAATTAATTTTTTAAGGTTTAAAAATGCAATTTTCACAAAATAATTCTAAAAAAATCAGTTTAAAAATTAAAATAAATATAAAATAAATTTCTCAAGGTTCTCTAACCTTAGACAGATTTTTAAAAAATAAAAAAAATCTATTTTTTAACACTTAAAATATTTTATTTTTATTAAAGTCCCAAAAACTTCAATTAATTTTAGTAAATCACAGAAAATTCAAAAAATAATGAAAATTTGGCCAAATGACTTTCTGGTCTAGGGCTAGCCCACATAAGAATTTCAAGTGATTAGGAGTTATCTTGATCATCTTTTGGAATTTTCCTTGAAGATGCATATTTTTGCATAAAAATAATTATATGAATTAAAGTAAATTTTAAAAATCCACATTTTCTCCTCTGATGTCTTAATTGACTTATCAGTAAGGTTACATAAAAATATCNACCACTTCACTTTGCCAAATTATTGGATAAAAAAAAATAATTTCCATAATTATCAAAATTTTGGAAACTTCATTAACATAAAATGACTTTTGAATTTAGGGNATTGCCAAATTATAAGATAAAATAATAATACTCATAATTATCAAAATTTTGGAAACTTTATTAGCATAAGATAACTTTTGAATTCAGGGACATGACTTTGGANTATGTAATTTTGAATATTTTTGCCTTAATGAATATTTAGGCCTAATAAAAATGGGAAATGGGTAATTTCTGATATTAATTAACTCATTTGATGATTTGCAATAACATGGGCTTAATTGGAAGAAACCCACTTCACTTTGCCAAATTATAAGATAAAAGAATAATTCTATGAGTTTAATTGGTAGAAACCCACTTCACTTTGGCAAATCATAAGATAATTCCAATAATTATCAAAATTTTGGAAACTTCATTATCATAAAATGACTTTTGAATTTNAATGGGCTTAATTGGTAGAAACTCATTTCACTTCGCTAAATCATAAGATAATTCCCCCGAAAACGGGCTTAATTGGTATAAACCCACTTCACTTTGCCAAATTACAAGATAAAAGAATAATTCTCATAATTATCAANTGATTACTTGGTAGAAACCCACTTCACTTTGCCAAATCATAAGATAATTCCAATAATTATCGAAATTTTGGAAACTTCATTATCATAAAATGACTTTTGAATTTAGGGGTATAACTTTGGAAATACACCCTTATTTTATAGTCAAAATGATATTTAAATGATCTTGATAATGATCACTTAAAGTTTAATCCTTATTTGATAATCAAAATGATGTTTAAATAATCTTGATAATGATCACTTAATATTTTAAATCTTTTGAAAATTAATACGCATGTTTAATACACTCACTTAGGTCTTAAGGACTTAGATAATCAAATGAATATTTAGATGATCTTGATAATGATCACTTAAAGTTTTAAATCTTTTCAAAATTAATACATTCACTTAGGTCTTAAGGACTTAGTGGTGAATTTAAGTCAATATTAAAACTTGATAAATAGGATTAGAAAAAATCAACATAATCAAACTATTTTAAAACACCACAAGTCCAATTAGGGATAAAAATTTGGCTAAGTGTTCTCAATAACATTAATTTGCCCTCTGAAAGGTTATTCACCAACATAATCTTCAAATCAAAAGACAAATGACATTTGCCCTATTCTTGGGAATAATCAAGATATCAATATTCACTCAGCATCAGGATATTCAAGATGAATTATTAAGAAACATAATAAAGTTTAAATGAACCCAAGGCCTTTTACCAGNCAATAATTAAAAATAATAAAAAAATCATAAAATATTAAACTCATGGAAATGTTCCAAAATTATTTCCTAAAAATTATTGGAATATTTTTCCAAGGTCTAAAAATAAAGATATCTATTTTTAAACTTTAAAATGATTTTTAAGGCTTAAAAATAAAATTTTCACCAAAATAATTTTTAAAAATCAAATAAAAATAAAAAAAAATACAAAATAAATTTCTCTGGGTTTCCTAACCTCAGATAGATTTTCCAAAAATATAAAACATATTTTTCAACATATAAAATATTTTATTTTTATTAAAGTCCCCAAAACCTCAATCAATTTTAATAAATCACAGAAAATTCAAAAAATTATGAAATTTTAGCCAAATGACTTTCTGGTCTAGGGCTANCAAACCCACTTCACTTTGCCAAATTATAAGATAATTCTCATAATTATCAAAATTTTGGAAACTNTTTTTAGGTTCTTTTTAATTATTTTTAATACTTAAAAAATAATAAAAAAATCATAAAATATTACTCATGGAAATGTTCCAAATTTTTTTCTTAAACACTTAGGAATCTTTGGAATATTTTTCCAAGGACTAAAAATAAAGATATTTATTTTTAAACCTTAAAATGATTTTTAAGGCTTAAAAATAGAATTTTCACCAAAATAATTCTAAAAAATCTAATAAAAATTAGAAAAATACAAAATAAATTTCACTGGGTTCCCTAACCTCAGAGAGATTTTCCAAAAATTAAAAAATCTATTTTTCAACGCTTAAAATATTTTATTTTTACTAAAGTCCCCAAAACTTCAATTAATTTTAATAAATCACAGCAAATTCAAAAAATTATGAAATTTTGGCAAAATGACTTTCTAGTCTAGGGCTAGCTTACAAAAAAAAGTCAAGTGATTAGTAGCTGTCCTGATCATCTTTTGGAATTTTCTTTGAAGATGCATATTTTTGCATGAAAATAATTATATGAATTAAATTAAATTGTGANAACATAAACTGCGCTGACATGCATTTTCAGTTGCAGGTGGTGAAATGAGAAGACTCGCCAGGTACACTTTTAAAGTTTACAGCGTTTTACAGTCTTTCTTGTATTTTCCTACTGCACTTTTATTTATGCTTGTATTTACATACC
>JXCR01148323.1:32315-51949 GCA_002079205.1 Phalaenopsis hybrid cultivar
TGCACACCTGAGACAAAGGATAAAGTTTGCTTGCTGAAGAAAGCTTTGTATGGACTGAAACAAAGCCCCAGACAATGGTACAAACGATTTGATGAGTTCATGCTAAAGATCGGATTTGTCAGATGCAGCTACGACAGTTGCGTGTACATGAAGTGGCAAGACGGTGAAATAAGTACCTACTTGCTTCTTTATGTGGATGATATGTTAGTAGCCAGCAGAAGCAAGGAGGAAATCCAGAAGATCAAAGGTATGCTAAATTCTGAATTTGACATGAAGGACTTAGGACCTGCTACAAAGATCCTAGGGATGGAGATTACTAGAGATAGGAAAAATGACACATTATTCTTATCTCAAAAGTCATATATTCAGAAGGTTCTAGCAAGGTTCAACATGCATGAGGCTAAGCAGGTTGCAACACCTATTGGCCAACACTTCAGATTGTCAAACTCTCAAGCACCAGAGACTGAAGAAGAGAAAAGGTACATGGAGGGTGTCCCTTATGCCAACGGGGTTGGTAGCATCATGTATGGGATGATCTGCAGCAGACCAGATTTGGCCTACGCCGTTAGCATTGTAAGCAGGTTCATGGCAAACCCAGGACAGGCTCACTGGGAAGCACTAAAATGGATCTTGAGGTACCTGAGAGGCACTACAGACCTGGGTCTACTCTTTAAAAGGCAGGAAGACAAAGAAGAAAAGGTAGTTGGTTACGTGGACTCAGATTATGCAGGAAGCATTGACACCAGGAAGTCACTGACCGGATTCATTTTCACTGTCTTCGGTACCGCAGTCAGTTGGAAGTCTAACCTCCAATCCGTTGTGGCCCTCTCGACAACAGAGGCCGAATACATCGCTGTGACTGAAGCAATCAAGGAAGCTATGTGGCTAAAGGGCATGACTGAAGAGCTTGGGATACATCAGAAGGTGATAACTGTGTTTTGCGACAACCAAAGCACCATTCATCTAACCAGAAATCAGGTATTTAATGAAAGATCCAAGCATATAGATATAAATCTTCATTTTGTGAGGGATGTCGTCGCCAAGGGTTCAATAGTAGTGGAGAAGATACCTACTGAAGAAAATCCTGCTGATATGCTCACCAAGGTGCTACCGACAACTAAGTTCAGACACTGTCTGGACTTAGTAAACTTCAACAAGGGCTGAGGGCGTCTCAGGAGCCAGGTGGAGGGAATCTTTACTTCGAAGCTTCTCAATTGAGGGTCAAGGTGGGAGAATTGTTATTTTTTGACCCTCAATTAATGAACTAAGGTAAAAGGGCAATTTTGTAATGTGGCGCCGTCACCTACCACCCACCTACCTCACACCTACCGCTCACCTACCACCCACCTACCTCACACCTACCTCCCACCTACTACCCTCTTACTTCTATAAATAGAGAGGGTGTGAGGACTAGGAGAGCAAGGGAAAAAGATCTTAAGCTACCACAAAGGAGGAGAGAATAGCTAGAGAGTTACAGAGGAGGAGAGCATCTTGAGGCCTTGTATCAAGGTGTCGCTTGAGAGGGAGGCCATTTAAGGAAGATGAGGGCTCATCTCTATGTATAAGCTATGTATTCTCCATTTCTTTTGCCTTAGTCTGTTTGATTGATTCCCTCCCGTGGACGTAGATCCAGTTGGATCGAACCACGTAAACAATCTGTGTGATTGATTCCCTTCCGTGGACGTAGATCCAGTTGGATCGAACCACGTAAACGACCTTGTTTGATTTGTATTTTTTTTCGTCTCATTTATATGCCAGGAAGTACATATCTCACAACAATTGGCGCCGTCTGTGGTGTCTCAATTTTATGCCAGGAAGTACATATCGCACAACAACATATAAATAGACCCATTAAGGGTATTTTTGTAAAATGACTGTAACCTTTTATTAAGACTGCTCTAGGCTTAGCTGATAACAAAAAAGTGGTGAAGCCCAGAGTGATCTGTGACTGAAGAAGCTTAGCAGGTGAAAATTAGGTGTACCTTCCTATTAGGTTGTGATTCATAGATAAATCAAGATTTAGTATTAATTAATTAATTGAGTTCGAAGCTTGAGTTTAATTTTACGAATTTGAGCTGATTTATGAGTTAAATTTTTTATTATGAAACATTGAAAAGAATCTTAAGACCTCTTTTGCAGCAGCTTATTTATGTGTCTGGCATTTCGAAAACGCCGGCTTAATTTTTATTTTTCTCATTCGGTCGACGGATTCGAAAAGAAGCGGGGTCGTCATATGAATTGTTGAAAACTCGCTCTGCCAAACACCTACAAAATTCCAAAGAATTCCTTACTGCAGCGACTGGATTGTCCAAGACACCTTCAGCTTGCTGTAATTGATGAATACCACCTTGTTGGAGGCCAACAAGGATAGGATTGCTGAACTTCTTGCTGCAAGCCAACAAGAACTTTAACTGCTGAATTCCTGCAGGTTTTGGACAGCCAAGAACCACCTGCTTCTTTGCTGTAGCCAAGTGGATCACCTTGCTGCCTAACGCCTGTAGCTGCAGTTATCCTCCTGTACTGCTCTTCCAAGATGGGAACACCCTGGGGCTGGACTTTGGTTCTTGACAGCCCAAGATCAGCCTTGTCTAGAATTGCTGAAGTCTCCTTTCTCCTGGCTGAATTCTGTAGCAGCCGAATACTAAATTCCCTTGCAGAACTTCTGGACACCTCTTCCTTTCTGCTGCGTTTCTTGGATGCCAAATGAGAGGAGACAGTAACCAAGAAAGAGAAACAGAAAACAGAAAGAAATAATTCAACAAATGAAATGCAAGAATACAAACACAAGGGAACAATCAATTACGTGGTTCGGTCCATATACCTACATCCAAGGGGGGAATCAACTATCAATCCACTAAAGCAAAGAAGAATTACAAAACTTCCTTTTACATTGAGGAATGACCAATCTTCTTGATCTCTCACGCTCGAAACTACCTCGATACAAGATCAAAGACTCCTCCCTCAATTCTTGAAACCTCTCCCTTTCTTTTTCTTCTTGGACAAATTTCCTTCCTCTTCTTGGTCTTTCATCTTGGTCTGATTTCTATCTTTCTCCTTATAGTGGCATCTCCCTTCTAAAAGTCTTTCTTCTTCCTTTGTAGTAGTCTCTCTTAATTTCCTACAAGCCTCCCTCATCTATGAGCCTCCCCCCCGCCCCAAGTAGACCATAGAAGCTCACAAGGAAATCACAAGTATACCATTGCTTTTAATTAATCAATTGAGAGTCATATATAACATGAATATTTGATAGAATCTCAGCCGCTAATTGACCGCGTGGCCCGCGTTCCTTTACAGCGTATTACCCCGATGCCCTTTTGATCTCCATCCCGGTAGCTCTGCAATCGATCTCAAGGAGACCCACGCCTCTCTCGCCGTGCTTTCTTCTCGCAGACAAGCTCTCTCGTTATTGCTTTGGTGGGGGGACTGCCAGACAAAAAAATAAGCCAAGCGATAGAAGAGGAGGTGAAGGAGCGAAATCAATGTGAAGAGTGCATGTATCTGTTCTTCCTTTCCAACTCTAGCAAGAAGATGGGCTGCTCCTTCTCCGGTTTCATCGCCTTCTACAACGTGCCTAATGGAACTGACGACGTATGGATCAATGAGAACCGGTTCAGGATCTTAAGTCAGCTTGGCGAGGGTGGATTTGCCTTCAACTTCCTGGTCAAGATCACCGATGACCCTGCATCACCCGGCGACCTTGTCTCCAACAAAACCATCGACCCTTCCCATATTTTAGGTTTCTCTGCTCTTATCAATTTTGAGTTTTGATCCAAATTCTTGGTCTCAAAGTATTTTTGTTATGTTTTATAGTTAGTTTTTCTTAGCCCGGTTCGGCTTTTAGATATCAATAACATTAGCCAACTTAGCTCATTCTGGTTAGGAATCCAGGTTATTGTTGTTTCAGTTATTGTAATCAATTTACTTTCTTGCTTCTTTCCCTTTGTTAGTGCAATGCACATGTGTCTCTAAAGTAAAAAATGTTTTTTTTATGACGTTAAAATCTCACTCATAATTGGAATGAATTCAAACTTAGGATTTGCAAGAATATTCGTGGAGACAAAATGGCTTTTGTTACATTGGACATCTGATAGTGATGATTGATGAAGTTCATTAGTATATGCTTAAAGTGGTTTTAATAGATTAAAGCTTGTGTGTTTCTATTGTCAAGACAGTTCTATTGCAGACAACATTACTTAATAGGAGCAGAATGATCATTGATCTACAAACAGCTGCAGATCAACTGTTTACAAACAACTGCAGATCAATTGTTTTCAAACAGCTGCCTCAAACAGTTAGTCAGCTTATCAGGATTAACTTTTGATGAGCAGTTTTTCGGGATGAGTTTTTTTATACAAATAAGCTCCAGCTGCCCCAAACAGACTCTAATTCAAGTTATCGATATAATTTAATCACAAAACAAATTAGCAATAAATAGATAAATAATAAGAAACTACTTAATATAAAATTTTAAAAAGTTTAAATAATCAGCTGACAAACTTTTGAATTTTAACATTATTCTAGTTCATTTTATATTAATATTTTTTTTTTTAAAATGAGTCGGCTCATGAGTTAATTAATCACGTTATGAGTCTAGTCAGAGTTGACTTGAGCTTGATTTGTTAACTCATCGAGCAAGCCCATGCTAACTTAAAAATGTATTAGGCTCAATTAGGACCCCTAAGTAGGCATCAATGTGTCTACTCAGCGATCTAATAAAAAATCTCACTAAATTTAATAATAGAAGCCATGATCCAATTTTTGTGACCACCCACATGCACTCGTTGAAGCTTACTATGGCTGTCATTCAGACAAAAATAAAAGATTTATATCTTAAATTTACATATAACATAATTGGTCAAACTAATAGCCTGAGTAAACAACACCAAATTTCAATATGAAAAAACCCCCAAATAGAGTAAAATTTTGGGGACTTAATGGGTACACAAAGTTATCTAGAACATTAATATAAAAAGCAATAATGATCCATAACAACATAAGTACACATCAACTTTATTGAACATAATGGTTTGGTAATCTTAACTGCCGTTGTAGGTCAAAATAACTGCTACGAAATTCAATTTTTTTGTAGTGCAAAATCAAATGAAACAAGAATTGTCTTGGGGCCCGTTTGGGGCAGCTTATTTGGGTGTGGCGGCCGTACCGTTTGGAAAAGGTGTTGGACGTGCGTTATCGTGCCGCAGCAAATTATCTTCTTTTATTTCGTAATAGGGAAACGACGCGGGGGCATTGGTGTGTTCGGCGTTCGTAACTGGCGTTTAGGGAAAGAATTTCTCCTGCGCCCTTGGGTGATCTCTCTCACGCTCTCCCTCCCCGATCTCCTCCCTCGTGAACATCGTTTTGATTGTTCCACTGGTGAGATCTATGTGCTGCTATACTTTCTGGTTCGTTTTATGGCTCGATCTATGACGAATGTTCGTCTTTCTCACTTTTTTTTTGCAATATTCGGTTGATGCTGTAAATAGGGTTCTCTTGACGAGGACTTTCCTGGGTTATTTTGGAATGCATTGGATTATTTTGGAATGCATTAGACATTGGAGTGATATGTGTTGCTGTTCACATTTGATTTTTTTTTTGTTGGTGATCTGTGTCTTGTAATGGTGTCCTGATAGAACAATGGTGTTCTGCAACACAAATCAGTTAGATACACCTTTGTAGAAAACAACAAAAAAAAAGTTGAATTAGCCATGCAAAGGTGTTTCTTTGAAGGAGGCCCTTCATCTGAAAACACATTTGAGTGATTGGCAAAATGCAAAACTTCTCAAACTATTTCTTTTCAAGCATCTCATCCTTTGAAGTGATGCTAAATTTCTTCTCATACTTCTCAAATTATTTCTTTGAAGGAAGTGCTATTCAATATTGTTGGGAATCAGAATTGTTATTTCCGATTCAAATGTTAAAATAGTTGTTCCTCAGGTGATTGCCAGAATGCTAAACATTTATGTGAAGTCCTGTTTTTTAAAACTATATGGGGAAGAGTATTCAATAATTGAATTGGTATTTCTGATTGAATATTTGCTTTCCTCGGCTTGCTGGTATTGTTGGAATTGTTATATATGAATTCTAGAAGGTTTCAATTTGTTGTTCTTAAAACTATATGGGGAATATGTCTTTGCTTTCCTTAGCTTGTTGGGTTTATTGGGTTTTTTACATCTTGCAGAATTCTGGAAGGTTTCAATTTTGCAGAGCACTGAATTCGGCTTGTTGGGTTTGTTGGGTTTCAATTTACAAATGGATGTTTCAAAATATTGTGAAGAATATTCAATGCAAAATTTGTCTCTGTTATAACAGGGTGAATATTATTCTGTGCTTAGTTATGACATTTACAATGAAATTTTCTCCTAACCTAGAGTTCAACATAACTTTGAGGATGTTTTTTATGAAATTAACTGCAGTCTGATGTTGCCATGAAATGAGGGAAGTATTATATTGCTATGCAGTATATTTAAAGCTATGTAATCTTACAGATTGTCTTAATAAAAAAATTTGTGGATTTCATTCTGTGGTTGTAGGTCATTGACCGAATCACATAATTCTTATTTGTACTTGTATTTTTTTGTGTTTTGATTTGTAAATTGCAATACTGTTTTTGGAGTTTTGTTTTATTTATTTCTGTACTCAAACAGTTCTGTTGTCATCAACTTCACCAAACATGGACAAAATGATCATTATCCAGCAATGGTTGTCCGTAATTTATTCTGAATAAACTGTCTCAAATAGCAAGCCAGATTATTCTGATAATCTAGATTATCAGAATAATCTCCTTATCAACAATTATAAATAATCAACAGCTGCCCCAAACAGACCCTTACTCTGAATCCCTTCGTCTTCTTCGTAGCTAGCTCTAGTCATGAGCTTCTGCCAATGTTTCTGCCACGTGGGAGGAAAGGATAACTCACAACTTTGGAAGGGTTTTGGACGAGGTGAAGGGTTAGGACGACGAGAGAGATGAAGAAACCCACAACAATTACTTTATAATATTTATAATTTTTACATACACATAATGCTAAATTAAATTGTTGTATGTAATATATTCCTTCAATGATAAATATATCTTATATCAACCACATAAAGTATTTATATGGATGAATCATATAATTTAGATATTTTTATTTAAAAATCCTCAATGCCTATTGCTTCCCACTTTGTCGACTAATTCAGATAAAGCCAAATAACATTTTTTATTTGCAAGATAATAACGTGCTCTACTATAATTATTTTATGACTTCGTTTGCTCGTTTGCTGGTCAATGACCTTGATTGCACGATATTTGCATATTTAAATAAAGGGACATTTACAAACACAACAAATACTTTTTTTGTATTTATTTAAATCGCACCCACACTTTCATATTTACGCTCATACCATTGTGGAGCTTTAAGGGTCTGTTTGGAGCAGCTGTTGATTATTTATAATATATTGATAAACAGATTATTCTGATACTATGATAATCTGCAGTTTATCAGAATAAACATGTTTGATGTTTGAGACAGTTTATTCAGAATAGCTTACCGGGAGCTGTTGTTGAATAAATGATCATTATGCCCCTATTTGGTTAAGTTGTTTGCAGCATAACTGTTTATGAAAAATAATAGATAAAACAGATGTCTCAATTGTAGCCACCATCAAAATCTAAACATTAGAGCAACAGTTTAAGAAGAAAATTTAAAACATTAGAGCAACAATCAAAAACATTATTAACCAGCATGTGAGCCAATGTAAAACATTCCAGCATTCTGATTCCTAGCATGTGAACCAAACATTCTAGCATCTTGAAGCATAAATTTCGAAGCATAAGAGATGAAAATCCAACAATACGAAGCATAAGAGATGAAGGAAGAAGCAAAAATTCCACAAAATTCCCTCATGCCCTAGCAGGAAGAGAAGGAGAAGAGAAAGGAGGAGGAGGCGAGTGCGAGAGAAGTTTCGTACGCTTGGGAAGTCACAATCAGTGAAGATAATACCTTATGTGCGCCGAGCAGAGGGTCGGTACTCCTCGAAAGAGCGAGGGCGAGAGAGATCTCGGAAGGGGGCAACAGAGAAATTCTTTCCCTAAACGCTAAACACCTACGCATGACGTGGGCTTCCTCCAGCTTGCGACTTTAATAAGAATATAGCGATATTAAAACGCCGCGGCAGCCAAACGCTCTGGCGAATGCGTTATTCAAACGGGACGGCCGCCGCACCCCATAATCAGCCCCAAACGGGCACTAAATCTCACAAGAAAAAATATATTTCACATTAAAAAAAAATATTATTATGATTTCTATTGTAAAATTAAACATTTGAACGACTTATGTGTTAATATGAAAATCTTGATGCGAGATATGTCAATACACTTGAATCATGTGTGAATGTCATCCAAGACTTTATTTGAGAATGCGACGAAGTTCCATTCAGTTGGAGCAAACCCCGACGTCTGTAAAAATCTTAATTTGATGAAACAGCAAGCCATGAAAGTCTCTAAAACTTTTTTTTCACAGTAAGGATGAATTTCGATTATTTCAGATCGTACTCATCGCCTCCAATTCCACGAACCAAACCGTTAAAAAAGGAAAATTTAAAGCGTGCAAGAGTGCATTGCAACTCCGGCACGATAACATAATGTCTTCTTAACTGAATTGTTAAACTTTGTTCATTTCAACACTCCTGAACAATGTCCTTTTCAATCTAGAAATGCAGAAATTTTGAGCAAGGAAATTTTGAATGCTCCACTTGCGAAGGAAAACTTGGCTCTTTAGAAGGAAAAAATATTACATCAGTACTACGCACGTAGAGTAACATGCGTAGTCAATGAAATAACGCCACGACACCCTGCACTACAGAGAAAAAAAAAACGGCGCAGTAACACGGAGAATATTCTCTCCCATGTTATTCATGTGTTATTGTGTATTATTCATGTGTTATTATGTCCTGGGAATATTCCTGGTGTTATAATAACACAATAACACATCAATAACACATGAATAACACATAATAACACATGAATAACACGGGGAAGAATATTTCCTGTGTTACTGCGCCGTTTTTTTCTCTGTCGGGAATATTCCCCGTGTTATTCAAGTATTATTGTGTTATTCATGTGTTATTGTATCCTGAGAATATTCTTGGTGTTATAATAACACAATAACATATCAATAACACATGAATAACACAAAAATATTTTTGGTGTTATAATAACACAATAACACATCAATAACACATGAATAACACGCAATAAATGTTATAATAATACAATAACACATCAATAACACATGAATAACACACAATAACACATGAATAACGCGCAATAACACATGAATAACACGGGAGGGAATATTCTCGTGTTACTACGCCGTTTTTTTTCTCCTATGGCGCGTGACGTGATTTTATTGGCTACACACGATATTTCTACGTACGTAGTACTGATGTAATATTTTTTCCTTCGGAAGCGCGTGAGGTGGACGTGTGGATGTCTGCGACTGGCGACTGACGACTGACGACTGAAAACTTTTGTCCATAAAATTTAATACTTGGTTCTCCATTATACTACCATTCGAGTTTGGTATTGATGTTTGTGTGCAAAGAAATTTGTGATAATTTAGTGAAAATCTTATGTCCAAAGTTTGCATGATGATCTCGTAAATAATAGGTGCATGAAGATAAAATATAAGAAGCCAGGGGCATTTATGTGTGGAAAATCAGGAAAGAGAAAAACAATGAGATATAGTTTAATTTGACATAGTTAACTATGTATTTGGGGTTATAATCTCGTTGTTCTCCAAAACTAGAGATTTTGGTATTATGGGGTTGAGAGCAAATGTTTTGTTTCATGTAGCTATAATGGAAGTAATGGATAGAGATTTTTATGGCGATTGGATAACGATGGTTGGGAGACACCAGTCAAGCGACGATAATCAAGAGATAGTGCTTAGGCAATGAAGAGCAAGAGATGATAGTTAAGCGATGGTGATCCGACAATGATGAATGAGTGATAGTGGTCCGACAGTTTCTATGCGGTGGTGTTTGTTGGTATTGGTAATGAACATTGGTTTTTCAGTAAAGCTATAGAGTTTCATGGATCTTCAAGCTTTATATAATATCAAGATAAGGCTTCCTTCATGTAGAAAATATTAGTTTATTTATACTTTTTAAAAATGTTATTTTAAATATTTTGTCAAAACTCTCAGAATACTCCATCAAATGACCTATGCTATTGCATTTAATCGTGGATCATTCATTTGTCATTTAAGTGCTTTTAAGACCTCAAAATTGAGTGATCTTGGACTTGTTTTATTCTTTTTGTCAAAGGCACTCGGTTGAATTATATTCATGTAAGATTTGAAGACTATTTAATTCTTTAGTGAATATTTTAAGGTTTTTAATTATATTTGGACTTGAATTTCATCAAAATTATTATCGTTAGGACATTCAATTTAAATAATTTTTTGCTGAAATTAAAGTTTAAATGATTCAAAAATTAATTAAGAAAATGTATTTAACTACTACATCAAGATTTTGATGTAGTATAAATAATAATGAGATAATATATGCCTCCTTAATTTTAAACTCTATAATTTTTTAGCTTCAAAATAATGCCATCTCAAAAAAGAACTGTGCAATGCAACATTAACCAAATGTTACTTCATTTGGACTCTTATAATTACTATTGTTAGTAGTATATGGGATCACATGACCACAAGACTTCATAATAAAAAATGACTATAAATCTCCTTTTGTTTTATTTTGTAGCTCTTTTCCTAGAGTTTTATAACTCGTCGTGGTAGAAATTATGTATAACTACCTTCTTAAGTTTTGTAATTTCATTCCTTAGATATTTATAATTATTCATGATGAAGATTGAGTGTAACTTTCATTTTTAAGCATTCTTACTCTATTCTTTTATATTTCTAATTCTTTCGTACATCGAAAATACGATTTGCATGGATTACAAGATAATCTAGCGATCCAAGATAAGAAGACTAAAATAACTTACACTACACTCCTTAAAGCAAAGTAAAAAATATAATATTGTGTGTTTTCTTTTATCTACTATAAATAGATGACACATGACTTGTATTAAGGGGTCTTTTGGGCTCCCCTCTCGTCAACCCGTCATTTAGAGAGAATTCTCCCCTTTCTCTCTCTTGTAATCACATGTTTAGAGAAATAAAAGAGACCAAGGAGCCTGAGAATGCCCCTCTTCGTTTTGATGGGGCAAGTCTTGCCCTCCTCATCTTCTTTTCCCTCTCTCATCCTCTTTCTCTCCCTTGGTTCCTAGGCTTTATCACTTAGGCATGATAAAAAAAAATTGGATTCAATATTCTAAAAGGTGTGATGAACGTGGATCATGCTATCAACAAAAAGATGAGCAACACCGAGAAGAAGATTTTCAAAGAGACACTTACAACGAAGGGCACACAAGTGGATCTTCAATAGATGTGGGTTCACTCCATTTTGTCCTCGTCGGTGGCAAAATCCAAGAAACTCCATCTATGATCTGCAAAAATCACTCAACAACTCATTAATTTTGTTGATTTTCTCGATAGATCCAGTTGAGATAGAGGGATGCACAAAAACTGGATGCATGCTATTTGCTTCTAGATTTATAGATCTCCCACGCACAGATCTCCACCTAACTTGCCAAGTTTTTCTTGAAAGTACAAGCAACAATTTTTCGTCACTTCCAGCAGGATGCACATATTTTAAGTGCAACAGTGGTAGAACAATAGATTTCGTTGCTGGCTGGAGAGCGAACTTGCCAATGCGTTGGAATCAAGGCCAAAAGTTGATCAAATTGTCAGACTAGTTACAAGCTAGCTAGAAGTATGTGCTAGCCAACTGTGCTCCTCCTAGCCGGCCATGCATGCCATCTTGTCGGTCATCCATCTTACCAGGCAGGTTGTTTCATCAATTGGCGGCCATGTTGGCTCTTTTTTCCTTTCACTATAGGAATTAAGCATATCTGGGTGGGCATATCAGATGTAAACCAGGCACAAATCCGACGATATTTAAGGGTTATTGTCAGATTTGCTTCTGATTAACTTCATCTGATTTTTTCTGACATTAATTGGGGTTGGTAATATTATTTCCGTTTAATTTATGTCAAACAATCTCGACACACATAATTTGCATCGTTGTTCGTTGTTGCGCCGAATTTGTTTATACAAAACACACGTTGAAATTTGCGTCTGAAAATATCAGATGATGAATATTAGTATCAGACTACCATCTAATTTGTGTCGGCAATTATTGTAAAATGACAAAATCAAATTGTCAATGTAGCGTCGGATTTTGCATCCGAAAACAGACACAAATCCGACGTAAACCTGTAACACAGAAAAAAAAAATTGAATATCATTTACATTTCCACAACCTACGCAAAAACATATTCCACATTACATACTACATTAAGCATATTCATATCACGGATCAAATCTCTAAATAAAATCTTTAACAAAAGGAAATTACTATAACAAATCGTTTCAAATAAGAATAATAAAGTTAATCCAAAATGTTCCACAACAAAAAAACATAAAATTAAAAAAAAAAATACTAGTCATCATCTCCATCATCCTCTTGCACGGATGTCATCGGCTGCTTGCATCAGCAATCTGCTAAGGTATCCCCCACGCACGCTATAGAGTCCTTGACTCTATGTTGGCTTTCTAGCAATTGCTCACTCAACTGGCAGATCTCTTCACTCATTGCTTCTAGCTACCTGATAAGAGCCTAGTAATCTAGTTGTAAGGAGCTCGGGGAACTAAGAATGGACCCACGAGGGAGCTCGGCCTCGAAGGTTATGCCCTTAGCTCCAAGCCATAAATTCTCCCCTTTTTCCTCCCTGCTTGTACTTAGAGTGCGTAGTGTTAGACTGACTGCCATTATTGTTGGTGGATGTCTGAGTCTGAGAGGCCAAGTGCCTCTCTTGAAGCTGCTCAAACTCTTCCTACATAATGAAAACTAGCATTTAATTGACACTTTCAATAGTTTGAGTCAAAATAGCATTTTAATGTAATGTTTTTAGCTTACAGTAACATGCTAAGAATGCTCCGAGACCCACTAAGCTATCTTACAACACCGATGAGCTCAGACATTCAGCTTCGCAATGGAGGGAATACGACTCAACTCCATGGTTTGTGTAGCGTACAAAAATGGCTAGCATTAAAAAATTTGATCACCCAAAAATTGAATTAATGTTTAAATAACTAAAAAAATCTTACTAACCTTATCTAGTGCTCTGTACGGGGGATCAATCCGCCAATAGGGAGCACGACTCCCCTGCCCCCTCCATCACCTAGTTTTCCTAGTTCGTCTGCCTCTTTCTCTCATAATCAAGAGAGGCCCAAGCTGCGGTCAACTAACCCTAGAACCCCTCACCATTCTAGGCAGGTTGTTCACCCCTATAGTGTGCTATCGTAAACATGTTGGCAAGAACATGCCTGCCCCGAATCTCGAAGATTCAGTAAATCTACTGGTTGCGCTTTGGGAGCCATGTGAAGGACCTTTGTAATGTAAAAAAATAATTAATGTGCTAGTATAAAAAATTAAATCAAATTTACAAATTTGATTCAAAGCACATTATCATACCTCACATTTCCTGAACTACAAGTCCCAAGTGACTACAAGTATCTTCTTCCATGATAGATAGGGCTTATCATACCTGGTTCTGATAATATTTTCTGATGCAGGTGATAGGCAGCTTGTGAGGGGATGAATTTTCTTAAGAAACAAATTAGATGCCAAAAAACATATAGAAAGAAGAATAAACATAACATAGGGGTCATGATAACTTATGAATCCGCCTCTGATAGTAATGTACCCTTGAGGGGAGGGAGGCTGGAGTGGACCAGCTAGGCTCAAGTGGTGTGTCGGCAGCAGGAGGGGGAGTTGGTGCGGAAGGAGAAGACATTTGAGAAGATAAAGCAACATCGGGTGCGGAAGCAGGTGCCACAAAAGGGGTGATAGAAGCGGATGGGGAGGAGGTGCCACAAAAAGTGTAGTAGCAGTGAGTGGGGGTGGAGGTGCCACAGGAGGTGTATTAGCAGCTGGGGGAGGAGGTGTCAGAGAAGGTGTAGCAGTATTGGAAGAAGTGACAAGAGTAGGCAAACTCCTCTTTGTGTTGTGATAGGTGATCTCAAGGGTACTTAGAATACAGGTTCTATGAGGTGGCTAACCACCTATACCACTTGTGGTCATTTGCAAACAAAGGAATAAACAGAAAGAAACAGTGTTGTAAAGGTAAGCCACAAGTTGCAGCTATGTCTAAAAACAAGAAAATGAAGAGTAAGAGCTATGCCTAATAACAAAAAATAAAAAACAAAAAGTAGAAGTAGTAACAACTAATCTAAAGTTTTCGTACCTACGTTATTAAGTTTCATCAAAAGAACTCACCGTCGAAGATGAACATAAACTTTCTTCTTCCCGCTGTTCATCATCTTGATCCAAATCTTGAGCAACCTCCTCAAAAATCCCTATGGTATCTTGTAGTGCAAAATTTTAAGCATTTGTACTACCCTAAATATAGAAATCTGACACTTTCCTCTTGTTGAATTGATTATATAAAATAATACAGCTCAATAATTTTCTTTGGTTTATTTTTCATAACCACAACCCAATCAACTTTATCTCTTACTTTACTAGGGTATTGAAGGTAATAAACCTATGTAGCTTGGCGTGCCAGAATTAAAGGATCAAACAACTCATATCATTTGTTCAATTTGACCTCAGTGATATCACAAGGCATGAGTGTTCAGGTTCCTCATTTCGAAACAATATCATACCACTAATAATTGAACAATTACGCAATGTAACTGGCATTACTTGGATATTGAAATTGAATGACTTTGTAAAGTACATTGTAATATCAAATCTCATCATTTGAATGTGTTCTTCCTTCAACAGTGACACCACAATTATATTCTTTTTCCCTTCACGTTTGGAATATATAACCATTTACATCAATTATTTGCGATGTAGTAACACTACGATTAGGCCCATATGCAAAACCTAATAATCTCTGATACATGATGTATTTGGTTGTATTGTGAACCTATAACATAGATGTGCCATTAGTGTAACTTTAAATGTGAAGATCATATTTCACACATGTAATTAGAAGTGTTCATTATACATACATATAATTTGAACCATGTTGAAAATTCTACTTCGACCTTTCTGCTTATCAGAAACTCATCTTCCATGTCTAAATCATTGATAAATAATCTGATCACAATATTATTATTTATATTTTGAATTATTTAATATATAATTACTACATTCTCAATAATAAATGACAGTACATATTGATTTTGGGGAGCATGAATCTTATTTTATAAATGGTTGGACTTCATTACAGCTCATTAGGATGTACAATGCAGATGCCCAAATCTTTTTATTTCCTATATATTGTCTGTCATTCCTCCTTGATGCTCGTTTAATATTTGATATATTGATAATTCTGACTGTGGAGGCATGTCACATACAATATGAAGTCTTTGATGGCCTCGATCAAAATAATATGAGAAAAAAATTATCATCGCTACAGTAGATATGCTTCGGAAATTGATCCCTCAAGATGTGTTTTATTCTTAATAATTTTTTAATTTTATTTAAAAACCTACAAGAAATAAATTTTACATTGAATGTGGTAGTTGTTTGGTGTCAAATAAAATGATAGTTGCAATGTATGCATCTGGAAGACATTCTTCTCGAAGAATAATACATCCATCTGTACTACACCGGGCCCCTAGTATAGCATCAAAATATAAATGTATAAGAAGATGCTCCATAAAGTTGAAGAAACTAGGATAAAATATAGGCGCAAGCTTACATAATAATAGAGTAACACTCACATCAAGATCTCTCCATGAGTCAACGGTTGGTGTCCTCCCACATAACACTCTGAAGAATATACTGAGTTTGATCAAGGGATTAAGTATCAGCTTCGACAGTGCATGAAATGCAATTGGTAATAAGCACTGCAGAAATATATGACAATCGTGACTCTTCATGTCAAATACCTTACCCGTTCCCAAGTTGAAACAATGGCTTAAATTTGAAACATAGTCACTGGGAAACTTCAGAGAATTCAGCCACTAAATTTGTCCTCTGCTGATCTAGTGTAAGATAGTACACATGTTTGATCTTTATTAATTTACCTCCATTTGTCTCTTAAAGCTCTAAGGTCTTCCTTTTGTAACTCTCTTTCAGGTTCATTCTAGCTATCACATTTTCCTTTGCCTTACCTTAGATATCCATCATTGTGTTGAAGAAGTTATCAAAAAAAAATTTCTTGACATGCATAACATCGAGATTATGTCTACTAACGGAAGATCCTAGAATATACTAAGCTTCATCCAGTTGTGCATGACACCAAAATTAGGAAGACGAGTTGAAGCTAGCTCTAGTCTCTCAGTGAACTTTAATACTTCACTGATCATCTCTAATATTTCAACTCTAGTAATCCTGGGGGGTGGACTTGATCTCTCAACCCTATTTTTGAAGAATGCATCTCTGTTCCTTCTAAATGGGTGATCATGGTTTATAAATTTTTGGTACCAGTTGAACTAGTTGTTTTTCCTATCATGTTTCGGAGTAAATGTCTTCTACATATCAATGTAGTAAGGACAAGCCAATTTCTCGGCTGTGCTCTAGCCAGATAGCATCCCAAAGGTTGAGAAATCACTACTTTTTTACATAAGAGCCACTCTTAGTTAAAAATTCTACTTTGTAGCAATGTCATATGTAAATACACCTTGTTACCATAATATTTGATGCTCTTCAATCAAAGGCTGCAAGTAGATGTCGATTTTACCCTTTGAGTTATGTGGACCTAGTATGATTAACGTTAGAAATAAAAATGACACGGGGTGAATGCACATATCGGGAGGCAAATTTTATGGCATATTGATCACTGACCAACATGAGTATGCGGTTGCAGCGTGACTGTACATAGTGAAGTCATCCACATAACCCAAGTCTAACATTGTGTACTTCACCTGCAAAATCTGTGTAAGTACGGTCAAAATATTTTCAGGCCTCACTATGTGATGGATGACTCATCGAGTTAGCGTAAAAAAATCCTTTATCGTGCTAAGTCAAGTGAAGGGTTGCACACATTGAAGCGAATAATCTCTAAAGTACGGGTATGAGTGGAGAATAAAAAGGACGCTTGTATGGAGTATTTTTCTATTTTTATTATTTCTCCCCCTTAATTTATCTGCACCACAAAATCCATAATTCGTCTCGACTGCATCGGCTTAGTAATATATCATGTATCCATTAACGCATCAATCAATCTCTCAAATTGTAACCCTAACTTTGAAACCAACAATTTCATTCTATACAAGTCATCTAACACTAAATTCCATGTAGGGTTTGTCCCTTTCAATCAAATCAATACTTGATTGAATGCTTCTCTGGGCATGTTAAAATCATATTTGATGGTTAACATACTTAGTGCCATTGATAACTCTATATGTGCAGTGCAACCATCTCATTAAGGTTGTTGTGCAGCATTCAATAAGTCATAGAACTGTTATGGTTTGTTGTTCGATGTTTCAAGTTTATGTTGAAGGCTCCCAACAAATTGAGCTTTTTGAGCATCATGAATCATTTTTTCATATTTGTTAGGATCAAATTCCTTTGCAGGGGGCATAACTTGTAGAGGCTCCTCCTTGATTGAACTAAACTTCAGGTTCTTGCTCGCCATGCACAGTCCAGTACTAATAATTTGGTTTCAATCCCTTGTGGTAAAGATCTAACTTAACTTCTTTAAGTGACAAAAGTGCTTGAATTTTGTGCTTCGCACAAAGAAACTTACACTTACCCTCAGAATGGTAGATGAGGAGTGGTGATGCCACCTGCGCGAATTCATCAACGTCATTCAAAAACTTATCTGTGAGTCCTTTTCGTCCTGGATATATTTTGTTCTACATCTAAGCTCTCAAATTACAACTATCCATCTGCAGCATAGATGTAGTTTTACAGATCAATGCAGCTACTACGGAAATAAATATTAATTTGTCCTTATTTATCAATATTTACAGTGGATGATTATGTTTAGTGGTTCATGGGAGCTAATTCTAATTGTAGAAAAGGAACCTCTTTTAAGCAGCTCGCTTTATCTTGTGAAAGTGACATTGCTTGGCCAACTATATATAACACCATTCTTTATGAATGAGAAAGGACACCAAAGACAATTACAAAGAGAAAGTCAAAAAATCAGAGAAGTTATGAATGAGAAACGACACCAAAGACAGTTACAAATATGGAACATCGCCAACAACAATTACCAAGGTCAAATGACGCTGAAGTCTGTTTAAATATGTAAAGATGTAATGGTTTATAATTATATTATAACATTCTCATTAAATTAGGGACAATCATGTAATTCAATAGACTCTTCCTATGATATATAAATAGGATGGTTATTTTTACGTGATGCACTACTAATCTAATTCTAGAGAATTTGTTCGGCTTGTTTTTCATTAATCTTATTTTTGTCTTATTCCTCTCATCCGACCAACGCTCTATTTCTTGGGGTGACCCGAAAGACATTTTGAAATTCAACAAAATCATTATCATTTATTTAATCTAAAAATGGGAGATTTTTTTGTATATTATATGATGTTATAAATCTCATAGTAAAAATCTAGGGTTGATGAGTATCTTTGTCATTCACCTCCTTCAATTCACCATTAGCCATCTGAAATCCCCAGCAGATCTCGAGACTTCCCAGGTGCAGTAGTGGGGTACCATTAGGCACGCATAAGTTTATTGTAAATGAATTTTGAACCACACAAATTTCATTTGAGGAAACTTTTTCCTCTAATCATAAAGATTTGTGGACTTGGCCGTCTTGGTGATGCATTGATAACTTCGCTTTGATTGATAATTTCTGAGGTCCAAATGGAATAATAATATGAAAATTTTCATTTACATTCTAATAAAACATACCGTAGAAATTTGTTCACATATAAAAAATAAATTTTCTTTCTTGTTGACAGACAAACATCGACTTCTTTACAGGCTGCAACGTTTGTTTGATCAAACAAAATGGCAAGAGAAAAAAAAAAAAAAAACAAGATGAAGCATAGAACAATAATACTAAAAAGAATCAATTAATCTTCTTAATGGGACGGGCCTCGAATCCTCCCTCCTTCCTCTTCTCAAGCGAGTAAGGCATGTGAGTTCCAAGGATTTTATCCCAAGTGATGAAGAATGGCTGAGAGAAGTTGTATTTGGTGCCATAGAGCTGATGGTGGATGTCATGATACGCACTATTGTTGTTGAAGAAAACATGCAACAGATTTCCGGGAAGCCACAGGCCGCAGTGGTCGTCAACAGTCTTGATGGTGGCGAAGGAGAAGAAGAAGATGGCAGTGCGAGGGGTCATCCCTGAAACGAGGAAGGAAAGGGCTCCTCCAATGGTGTCAAGAATGAGCCCTTCGAGGGGGTGATTGTAGAGAGCTCCAAAGGCGTAGGGGACGACGAGGGTGTGGTGCTTGGAGTGGATGTGTTTGTACAAGAACTTGTTGACGTGCATGAATCGGTGCATGAAGTATTGCCATGTGTCCATAACCACCATGGCCACGATGAACTGGAGGATGATGACCGGAATAGAAGGCTGAGGC
>JXCR01148323.1:62367-85502 GCA_002079205.1 Phalaenopsis hybrid cultivar
TTATAGTCAAACTGATCGGCTCGATGAGACAGACCTAATGATATAAAAGTTAGTCCAAACCGAGTCAAATCAAGCTCGGATCAAGTCATTAAACCGCCACTACAGGATTTTCGGAGGCATTTGAAAGGTGAAACGGATGTCGAATCTAGCGAGTTTATAGTCGAATCGAGCGTCTCAAAAGACGAATCCAACGAGCCCAAGATTGCTCAATTCTGACATCGTTAAGGCACTCAAATGTCCGTCAAACGTCATCTGATCAAGGGAAGCTCTCCGGGCCGTCCGATCAAAATGGTTCATATTCCTCGCACTCAAAACACTATAAATAGAGCTTCACCCCTCGTTTGAAAGGGGGAGGAGGCTTAAGAGAGAACTTGAGGCTTTGAGAAGGAGCTCAAGTCCAAGATCATCATCGCCATCGTCGATCGCCATCGACCACCACTGACCGTCGACAATGACCGCCGACCTTTGTCGACAACCGTTGAACGCCGCCGATCACCGCTGACCTCTGTCAACTACCACCTACCGTCATCGACTGTTGTTAGCCACCGCTCATCTTCGTCAACCATCGCTTACTAGACATCATCAACCGACGTTATAACGTGGAAAGCTAGTAACCATTTCCCGCCTGTGGGACAAGGGGCATCTGTAATCATCATCTTATAGAAAAGCTAGTAACCCTTTCCCACCTGTGGGACAAGGGGCATCTGTAATCATCATCTTATAGTGGATTTTTACAACTAGGCCAGGCCCCGTGGTTTTTCCCTTTTTACGGGTTTTCCACGTAAAAACTTCTGGTGTTATTACAACTTGATTCATTTTCATCTAAGTGTGCGCTGAATTTTCGTGCAACGCTAAGACAATAATCCATTACTCTAACGTCGCGAATTTTCTAGCACGCATCAACACACACACACACAGATATATATATGCATATTCATATTCATTATCTGTAATTTAAAATAATAAAAAATTAGGAAGCAATTTGACAGATGTTTAGATGATGATATTTTATCAAATAAATTTTTTTTTTTTTGGGGGGAGGTTCATTGTCTTTTCTTAAAGGAAGTCTGAGAGAATATTACTTTGTGAGATACTTTTAATATTTAATATTATGTTTAAGTTTAAACTATTTCACATAAATATTATAAAAAATAAAATTAAATAAATCTATCACTTTTTTTGTGATGGAAAGATTGTGATAAAAATGATTATATATTATTTTTTGCATGTATTTTTTGTTTTTTTTTTTTTTTTTTTGGGTGAGCACNTTTTTCTTTCTTATATAGGAGAAGAGTTAAAGAAATGGTAAACTTGAGAGGGCTTGGTGGTCCATAAAGTCAGGCGACGACTGTGGAGCTTCCAATCGTCTTAAGCACGAAGGAAAATGAGATAAATGAATNGGTTTTTCTTTCTTATATAGGAGAAGAGTTAAAGAAACGGTAAACTTGAGAGGGCTTGGTAGTCCATAAAGTCAGGCGACGACTGTGGAGCTTCCAATCGTCTTAAGCACGAAGGAAAATGAGATAAATGAATTTAGCATTACCATCTATTGAAAACCATGGCGTGATTACGAAACGAAAGAACAATTCAAAGTCCCAACCAGGTTTATTTGACTCCCTCCCCTGTGGGACGACCTCTGAAGATGAAAAATAATTTTGAATTTAATATTTAACCATACCTGCCTTCCTTTTCATAATTTAACAATTTGTTATATTTTAAATTTCTTTTAACATAAATCTAATGTGCAATTGAAAAGACTCTTTAATTTTAAATAATATTGTGTCTGGAGTTCGGATGCAGAACGGACTTGATACAACAGGGCAGAGCGGGAGCTTGGACCTCCTATATCACGCCCGTTGTCTAGACGTAGCTCACGTCCGGAGGACTCCGGATACAATATCTTTTCTATTAATATGATGAAAAACAAAAAGCAAATGTCTCGCAAGTTAAGCTTATTATAAATCAATTGTTTTTATCATTGTAAAAAGCAGAAGAAAAAAAAAACCTCGAAGGAAAGAAGGTGAAAACAGAGGTTGCAGGTCGTACTTGGATACTCTTGAGTCTTGACATATTAAATACCGTTCAGAGCAAATCAATGACAATATAAATTTAAGAGATGCTGTTTCATGATATATATATATATATATTTGCATATTAATATTCATTATCTGTTATTTAAAATAATATAAAATTATGAAGCAATTTGAGAGATGTTTAGATGATGATATTTTATCAAATAATTTTTTTCAATGGAAAGATTGTGATGAAAATGATTATATATTAATTTTTGCATGTATTTTTTGTTTTTTGTTTTTTTTTGGAGGGTGAGCACTTGAACATGACATTTTCAAATTCTTCATTTTGTTTCTAACAAATATGTTTGCACATTCGAGCACTTTTTATATGATTTTACAATAGTGGACAACTTATTTATAGTACTTTTGCTTTCATTTATATTAAAATAATATCTTTTAAATAAATTTAAAAAACATCAGATAAAGTTTATCTCGATAGTTAATCATCTATAATTCTTACTGATTAGACCTATTTTGACCGGATGCTTCGCCAAATGAGTAATAATCATTTTGCAATTTATTATTGCATAAATACCCGCTACAAGCCATCAAAAGACTAATAATTATGGAAGAATTTTATCAAGTTATCTAATTCTTATCAATTCTCCACTGTATAAAACCTCCTTGATAAGCTAATTCTAATGATAGCAAATAAGAATGGAACCCTTCTCTTAAAGTTAAANCTTACAATAGTGGACAACTTATTTATGATACTTTTGCTTTCATTTATATTAAAATAATATCTTTTAAAATAAATTTAAAAAAAAAACATCAGATAAAGTTTATTTCGATAGTTAATCATCTATAACTCTTACTGATTAGACCTATTTTGACCAGATGCTTCGCCAAATGAGTAATAATCATATTGCAATTTATAATTGCATAAATACCCGCAACAAGCCATCAAAAGACTTATAATTTTGGAAGAATTTTATCTGGTTGTCTAATTCTTATCAATTCTCCATTGTATAAAATCTCCTTGATAAGCTAATTCTAATAATAGCAAAATAAGAATGGAACACCATTTTGACTATGCAACATCCATTAAAATAGACCTTTCAGATATGATCCAAAAGTGAGAGCAGGCATTGATCAGATTTTTGCATCTCTTAAAGTTAAAATTACACCACTTGAAACACAGCAAAAATCAGTGGGAAAATCGACCGTTGATAGTGTATAGATCAATTTCTCTTTTATTTTGAGTCATTTTGATGGCATGCCGACAATTAATATAACTGACAGCTTTCTTATAGACGTAGTTGTTGGTTTTTAGTGAAACATGTAATCACCCGTCTTGCATTAAAAACCGAAGGTAAAAGACATTGTGATTCCAAGCTACTAATCAACCATGCAAAGATATGCTACAAAATTTTGAAGCTTCGCCTTTTGTTTTCCTATAGATGTGTCATGACTTAGCATCAAAATCTCATGCATAGATTAAGAATAAATTATCAACAAATTCACCTAATCAAGTGCAAACGATGTGGCGCAATGTGAATTAAAAACTTCTTGATTAAAGTTAAAATATATGAGCTCTGATTTATGTTTACTTATCACCAAACTCAGATTCATCATAAGATAAACTCAACGACATTAAAAGTGAGCAACTTCCATTCCCAATAAACTCAAATCAAGTATAAAAGATTTATGTCATAAACCGTCAGTTATATTAGGATCGAGTTATTAACATATATTGAACGAATATTGCTTTGATAAAAATTGATAGCTAACCGACGGCCTTCTCGTCAGCTAAAATACCAACGCAGCCTCCACAACTAATTGAGGTATCCCCAGCTTCAAAAGAACGATGTCATAAACCGTCTGTTTTAGATCCAATCTAAAGCGATTATTTTTATAGATTTGACATTATCAAAATAGAATTTAATTCTTATTTTTCTATTATTAGAATTAGTTTATTAAGGAGATTTTGAAAATCTGAAAAGAATTTGGATAGGCTATGAAATTCAATAAAAAATAACCAGAGATTCGATGGCTTGTTGTGGTATTTATGCAATACTAGATTGTAACATGACTATTACTCATTTGGTGAAGTCCAAGTGGGTCTAGTCATTTAGAATTATAGAGGATTCACTACTTAATTAAAGCTTACTTGATGTTGATTAACTTAAAAAACTATTATTTTAATATAATTGAAAAAATCTATCATAATTAAGTTGTCCATTATCATAAAACCATACAAAAAGTCATATAAAAATTAAAATGTAATGATTTTCTAGTTAAAAACATTATAAAATGGCATTTACTGTTATAGATTTATTTAAGTAGATTAATATAATAATATTCTGTAACTCTTGTAGAGGGAAAAAATATTACATCAGTACAACACACGTAGAAATACTGTGCGTAGCCAATAAAATCACACCACACGTGACAGGAAAAAAAAAACGGCGCAGTAACACGGGGAATATTCCCCCCGTATTATTCATGTGTTATTGCGTGTTATTCATGTGTTATTGATGTGTTATTGTGTTATTATAATATCAAGAATATTCTCAGGACAAAATAACACATGAATAACGCACAATAACACTTAAATAACACGGTAATATTCTCAGGATACAATAATACATGAATAACACACAATAACACTTGAATAACACGGGGAATATTCCCGACAAAAAAAAAACGGCGCAGTAACACGAGGAATATTCTTTCCCGTATTATTCATGTGTTATTGATGTGTTATTATGTTATTATAACACCAAAAATATTCCCAGGACACAATAACACATGAATAATACACAATAACACATGAATAACACGGAGGGGAATATTCCTCGTGTTACTGCGCCGTTATGTTTTCTCTGTCGCGCAGGGTGTCGTGGCGTTATTTCATTGGCTAAGCATGTTACTCTACGTGCGTAGTACTGGTGTAATATTTTTTCCTCGTAGAGGTGCCGTTTATTCATAACTGTATAAATTTGACTGGGTAATTAGCAAAGCTATGCGAATAAGACTTGAATGTTATTTTTTTATCACAATTTTTCAGTCGAATTTATTTTTTCTTTTGTTTTTACGAAATAAAAAAAATTGATCTAAATACTCGTTAACTTACGTGGCATTTATTTATTTATTTATTTTTATCTATCAAATTTTATGGTAAATATAAAGAATAGTTAAATCATGACTTAGAAAATGGGTATGAAAAAATGAATTTCTCGGATCTTTCTCCGTGCTTTAGACGATTTGAAGTTCACAGTCGTCGCCTGACTTTGTGGACCACCAAGCCCTCTCACGCCTACCATTTCTTTCACCCTTCCACTATATAAGCAAGAAAAACCAGCTCCCTCATCCCAACCCACAGCTTCTCTGCAACGCCAGTATAAGCAGAATAAGAATTTAATAAGAAGAAGAAGAAGAAGAAGAAACAGGGGAAAAAGAAGAATAAGCAAAGGGGGAAGAAAAGGAGCCGGTTTTACAGAATTCATTGAGTTTGATCAAACGATCGCGACTTCTGTTTAGTTCAATCATGAGTATTCACATATCGGATGAGCTGCTCGGGACCTTTGTGCCCGTTGCTGTTTACTGGATATATTCTGGCATCTATGTGATGCTTGGTGACTTGAACCAGTACAGGCTTCACACCAAGGCTGAAGAAGACAAGAAGAACGTTGTTTCTAAGAAAACCGTAGTGAAGGGAGTCCTCGTCCAGCAAGCTTTTCAAATCGCCGTCTCCCTCCTCCTCTTCACGGTATCTATCATCTTCACTTCTAACTCTTGATTAAGCAATTAATTTGTTCAAATTAATGCCTACATCTCCTTAATCATTATCTAATTTTAGTTTTATCTATGTATTGATGCAGGTCATGGGCGGCGAGAGCGGCGCTGTACTTCCTCAGCCTTCTATTCCGGTCATCATCCTCCAGTTCATCGTGGCTATGGTGGTTATGGACACATGGCAATACTTCATGCATCGATTCATGCACGTCAACAAGTTCTTGTACAAACACATCCACTCCAAGCACCACACCCTAGTCGTCCCCTACGCCTTTGGAGCTCTCTACAATCACCCCCTCGAAGGGCTCATCCTTGACACCATTGGAGGAGCCCTCTCCTTCCTCGTTTCAGGGATGACCCCTCGCACCGCCATCTTCTTCTTCTCCTTCGCCACCATCAAGACCGTTGACGACCACTGCGGCCTGTGGCTTCCCGGAAACCTGTTGCATGTTTTCTTCAACAACAATAGTGCGTACCATGACATCCACCATCAGCTCTATGGCACCAAATACAACTTCTCTCAGCCATTCTTCATCACTTGGGATAAGATCCTTGGAACTCACATGCCTTACTCCCTTGAGAAGAGGAAGGAGGGAGGATTCGAGGCCCGTCCCATTAAGAAGATTAATTGATTCTTTTGAAATTTACTGTTCCATACTTTACATGTCCGTTTGTTTGCTTAGACAAATCTTGCAACTTGTAAAGAAACAGATACTTGTTTGTAAACTAGCTAGAAATTTTAATTTTTTTGTATGCACACAAATTTATTCAGTATTTCTTGTCCTGTATGGGCTATTGGAAGAAAGATCAAATTTTGAAGTTATAATGCCATTTGGAGCTCCGAAATGATTAAGCAGAGCAAAGTTATCAATGCATCACCTTGGACTAATTCCCCAAACTTTATAATTAGAGGAAAATATTTCTTCAAATGACAACATCAATGAAATATAAGTGGGTTTGAATTCATTTTTACAATAAATTTATACATCAAGCTATACAGAAAGAAGGTTATGGAATCACACTAGGGAAGTTTCAGGATTTCTGATGGCTAGTGTTGAATCCTGGAGGTCTCTAAATTCTTAGTAAACCACTTAATATCATATAATACATAAAAAAGTTTCTTCCCTCATAAACAAAAATATTTCATAATAATTTAATATTAAGCCATTTACATAAATACCACACAACGGTTATGTATTTGCATTTTTAGTGGTATGCTATTTTATTATTATTATTATTTTAATTATTTTTTAGGAGGGCTGTTTGTACGAAATTGTTGATATTTGGATATTNGAATTCATTTTTACAATAAATTTATACATCAAGGTATACAGACAGAAGGTTATGGTATCAGACTAGGGAAGTTTCTGGATTTCTGATGGCTAGTGTTGAATCCTGGAGGTCTCTAAATTCTTACTAAACCACTTAATATCATATAATACATAAAAAATTTTCTCCCCTCATAAGCGAAAATATTTCATAATAATTTAATATTAAGACATTTACATGAATACCACACAACGGTTATGTATTTGCATTTTTAGTGGTATGCTTTTTTTTTATTATTATTATTTTAATTATTTTTTAGGAGGGCTGTTTGTACGAAATTATTGATATTTGGATATTGGCATGATGCATGTTTATTGTCATTTCCTAGATTATGTTCATATACGTCTATATGTNAAATACCACACAACGGTTATGTATTTGCATTTTTAGTGGTATGCTTTTTTTTATTATTATTATTATTTTAATTATTTTTTAGGAGGGCTGTTTGTACGAAATTGTTGATATTTGGATATTGGCATGATGCATGTTTATTGTCATTTCCTAGATTATGTTCATATACGTCTATATGTTCACAACTAATAGTGGGGCTTTCATTTGAATTAAACTACAGCAATTTTTTTTTTTTTAGAATCAATCCATCTAGCCTTCAACTTCTTCTCTCTTTTTTACATTTTACTTTTCTGTAGTATATACAACAAAGTGTAATTTATAAAAGATTACAACGTTATTATAGCAAAATATGATTTTAATAGTTATACCACATCCATAATATAATGGTATATTTCAAAAGTTATAATATATATATATATATATATATATATATATATAATAATAATAATAATAATAATAATAATAATAATAATAANCCTAATAGTGGGGCTTTCATTTGAAATAAACTCCAGCAAATTTTTTTTTTTTGGAATCAATCCATCTAGCCTCAACTTCTTCTCTCTTAAATTCATGGGAAATTTATATATGTAGAAAAAATTCTTATGTATTTACATATTTCAGGCCTAAATTGGCTGCTTGGCCCGACCATCTGCTAAGGTTTATGTCATACGCGCTATAGAGTCCTCGACTCTATGTAAACCTTGTAGCATCTATTCGTGCAACCGGCGGATCTCCTCGTTCATTACAGCCACCTGTCTGGCAAGAGTCTCCTGATATGGATGTGTGGAGCACAGGGAACTAAGAACGAAACCACTGGAGAGCTCGGCCTCGAAAGTTGTGCCCTTCACTCCAAGGCCATAAACCCTCCCCTTCTTCCTCATGTCAGCTGGGTCCAAAGCTCGTACTTCAAATACGTGGTGGTAGACTGACTAACACTGTTGCTGGCGTTAGTCTGGGCCTAAGTGACCTAATTGACACTTCTAACTATAGAGTCAAAATATTCTTTTAATTTAGTGTTTTTAACTTATAGCAACTCGTCGGGAATGCTCTAAGGCCAACTGCACAGTCCCCAGGCGTCGATGAGTTTGGACCTGCTATTCTTCAAAGGAGGAAGCACGGCTCAACTCCTTGGCGTATGTAGCGTACAAAAAATGGTTAGTGCTAAAAATTACTCCAAAATTTGAATTAATGTTTAGATATCTAAATTAATCTTACCAATCTCCTGTAGTGCTCCGTATGGGGGGACCAATCTGCCAACATGGAGTGCAGCCCCTTTGGCCCCCTCCATTGCCTGGTTTGTCTGGTTTGTCTGGCTCTTCCTCTCATAATCAGGAGAGGCTCAAGCTGCGGTCAACTGACCCCAGAGCACCTCACCAATCTAGGCAGGCCGCTCGCCCCTCCGTCGAGCTGTCATGAACATGTCGGCAAGTCGATGCTTGTCTCTAATATTAAAGATTCGACAGATCTGTTGGTGGTGCTCTGGGAGCCAGGTGAAGGACCTCTGCAACGTCAAAAAATAATTTGTGTTAGTATAAAAAATTAAATCAACAATACATGCCTCTCGAAGGGATACCCCCATCTGACTGCACTAGACCCCCAAGTATTGCCTCGAAGCATAAATGTATAGACAGATGCTCCGTAGAGTCAAACAAACCATGAGGGAATATCTGCTCAAGCTTACATATTAATAGAGGAACATTCACATTAAGATGTCTCAATAAATCAGATTTGATCTTTCAACCATGTTTTTGAAGAATGCATATATGTTCCTTCTAAATGGGTGATCGCCGTTTAGAAATCTTCAACAGCAGTCGAACCAGCTGGTTTTTCTACAATGTTTTAGAGTAAATGCCTTCGACATATTCATGCGGTAAAGACAAGCCAAATTTTCGGTTGTGCTCCAACCAGCTAGCATCTCATAGGCCGGGAAATCACTAATTGTCTACATAAGAGTCGCTCTCAGTTGAAAATGTTGTTTCATAGTGATGTCATATGTAAGCACACCTGACTCCCATAACATTGAAGCTCTTCAATCACATGTTGTTAGTAGATGTTGATTTTCCCCTTCGACCTATGTGGACCTGGTATGATCAACGCCAGAAATAAGAATGACATTGTCATGCACATANGTTGCAGCGTGACTATATGGGGTGAAGTCATTCACACATAACCCAAGTTTAACATTGCGTACTTCATGTGCAAAATCCGGGTAAGTTGAAATATCTCCAGGCCTCACCATATGACAGATGACTTATCGAGTTAGCATCAACAGATCCAATACTATGTCAAGTCATGTGTGGGGTTGTACGCATGAAAGTGAACAATCTCTGGAGCCAGAGTATGAGCGAAAAATAAAAGAGACGTTTGTATAGAGTATTTTTTTTATTATTTATTCCCATTTTGATTGAATCTATCCACACCACAAAATCGACAAGTCGTCTCGACTGCATCGGCCTAGTAATTGATCTTCTGGCATTGTAACCCTAACTTTGAAACCAACTTTTTCGTTTTGTACAGGTCATCCAACACTAAATTCCCTACAAGGTTAATCTCTTTCAATAAAGTTGATACCTGATTGAATGCTTCTCTGTGCATGTTAAAATCAGATTTGATGGTCAACAAATGATGTTAGACTGACCACATGTGAGTTCTTTGATATGGTGGCTCAATGCATCTGTGATGTGGTTCTGGCTCCCAGCCTTGTGCTTAAGCACGAATTGGAATGATGCTAAGAATTCCACCCATGTGGTCAGTCGGCACTTCAATTAGCTTTGACTATTGAGGAATTTCAAGGCTTCATGATTTGTAAATAGTGTTAACTCGCTCGTCAAAAGGTAATGGATCTAATGCTTCAGAGATCTCACAATAGAATGAAACTCTTTGTCGTATGTTGAGTACTTCCTTTTGGAATCATTCAAGTTTTCACTGAAAAGGGTGATGGGGTGACTCCCTGGCTCAGCATTTCCCCCATATTCCCACACCTGATGTATCACATTCTACCTCGAATAACTAGTTGAAATCTGATAATGCTAGAACCGACTCCTAAGCCACCTTCTCTTTCATGGCATTTAAGCTTGTCCAAGCAACAGGTGTTTAAGTGAACTCATTTCCTTTCAAGAGCTCTGTCAAAGAGGTGATGATAATGATGAAACTCCTGATGAATCGCCTGTAAAATGACGCTAGCCCCAGAAACTGCCTTAACTCAGTGAACGCCCCTAGTGCAGTCCAACTTATCATGGTTTTGATCTTTGTAGGGTCCATCTGAATGCATGCACTAGACACAACATAGCCCAAAACGCATACCTAGTTTGTCATGAAGTGCCACTTATTTGGATGGGCATATAATTTCTCTACTTGCAGTATCTCAAACACTTCCCTCAAGTGTTGTAAGTGATCTTCCTCAGATCAAATATATACAGAATATCATCAAAGTAGACCATCACAAATTTCCCGTAGAAAGCAGTCTTTAACTCGTCTTTTAGTTTCTCTGTATCTAGTGGTACCCACTGCGTAAGTCGATCTAGGTAAATATGGTGGCTCCGTGTAACTGATCCAAGAGATCGTCCAAGCAAGGTATGTGAAACCGGTACTTGATGGTGATTTTGTTGATGGTTCTACTGTCGATGTGCCTCCGTCATGACCCATCCTTCTTTGGCACCATAAGGAGGCAACAACACAAACTAGTACTCTCTCTGATTAGCTCCCTTGTGATGAGAACATGTGCTTATCATTGTAACTCCCCGTACTCCGCGGATCTTAATATGTAAGCGGGCCGCGGAAGGTTGTCAGTCATCATATCCTAGAAGTCCTATAGTAGAGGTTGTAGTAGTGCAAGTATCTCACTCTCTTTCTCAGTTCCCTCTAGGAGGAAAAATGTCAATGCCACTGGAGCATTCTGAACTGACTGCAGAATTGTGGTCTGTAGAACTAATGCTTCCTTTGTATCATCTCCACCTCTAACATCCTTAACATGTAACAATACGATGAGTTTCTAATCCTTCTTAAAGGAGTAAAATATTCTTGAAGTCGTCGTACTGAATCTTGCAGCCAAATTGGCAAGGCCTCCCTAAAAGAATGTGGCATGCGTCCATCGGAACCACATCACACCATATTTGCTCTTGTAATTGATCCTCAATCGAGAATACAACCAAACACTGCTAATCCACACGTATATTATTTCCTTTCTTCAACTAGGTAAACGAATATGACTGAGGATTTTTTTGCATGGACAATCCTAATTTTTTTACCATCAATGTGGACACAACATTTTTAGAACTCCCACTTCCGATGATTAAGCTGCAACCTTGCCCTTTATCATGCACTTGGTGTGGAAGATGTTATATCTCGACCAGGATTGATCCCATTCCAGCTCTATCTGTAAAACTCTATGTATGACTAGCAACTATCCCTTGTCCCCCTGAAGATAAAGCTCCTCCTCGGAGCTATCCTCTGCCTCCTCATCTACCTCTTCGACAACACTTGATCTATGAATGTGACCACTCAACTTATGAGACAACTGGAGGTTATGTGCGCGTAGTCGTGGCATCTGAAACACTTCATGACTGGGACTATATTGGAAGGGTTGTCTTTCTTCCCACGTTGATTTGGTTTTTCATCATGATGTCCTGTCTTGCTAGCTCCTCCTGAGGTGCCCTTATCAGGCGTGGTAGTTGCAGGTAACTGCCTCACGGAAGGTTGCTACCTAAAAGACGCCTACTGTAAACTTTGTTTTTGTTGTCTTTCCACCTTTAAGGTTAGAGTTTGAACATCCCCCAACGTCCAATACGGCTGTAGTTGCACTACATGGTTAATGGACGGCTTCGGGCCCAAAAATTATCGGGCTATAGTGTGCTCCTATAGCTCGATAAACTTGCATTTCATATGTAATTGGTCAAACATAGCTGTGAATTCTTCCACTTAAAGGTCGCTATTGCAAGAGGTGGAGCCTTAGAAACATGTCACGGTGGTAGTGAGATGAAAGATATTTCTTCTGCATTGCTTTATTCATCTTTTCTCACTTGGTAACCTTATCACCGCATTCTTTTTTTCTGTCTCTATAAATTCCCCATCACAAAAAGCCACTTTTTTTCAACTTAATAGCTGCTGATTTTACATGCTTATTCTTTGGAACATATTTATATTCAAAGATTATTCAACATATTATAGTCAATCAATAAACTCCTGTGTATCCATACATCCATCAAACTTCGGTAGATCCGTTTTGATGCTAGTCGTTGTGGCCTCCATATATGGGCTCCTCTCTCGGCCTCCTTTGACATTGAATTTGAAGTGGTGTGGTCGTTATTTCTCGTCGCTTATATCTTCCCTTTGGAACGAATTCATATCCTCGTCCCTCTCTTCCCTTCACTCTCTAGATCGCAATCGAGAGGGTAATCTCCCCATGGGTCTTGTCATTCACCTATGCTATTCTCTGTTGCAAACGGCGAATCTTTTTTTGTATCTCATTCTGAGTAGGGTCTAGCACGTATCTCTGCGCTGGCATAATTAGGGTTTGGGTTTGGAAGGGGTGGTTTTTGATAGGAAAGAACAATTTCTGGTGGGAGAAATGACGAAAGCTAGAAACCCTATAATAAAACTAACATAAGGCTAGCCCTGATACCAAATGATATCGGAATTAATTAAACCCACGATAATGTAAGCAAAGTTTATTAAGCAAATGACTAGGGTTTCAATCACAACTCAAAATAGAAATGATAACACAACAAAATCAATATTTGTCCAAGATGGGTAAAAAGATTCGGGGACAACAGTGTTGTCTGCAAAGTGGTAGCGGATAGAAGTGGGAGAGTAAAGTAGTTAGTTGCAATTATGGGGTGTATGATGGTCGATGACTAGGAACATAGAGAAAGGGTAAAGGATGACTGGCAGCTAAATTTGGAAGAAATGGAATTGGTGCAAGCCAGCGGTAAGAACAGGGAAGGAGGAAGAGATGGTCGGCGGCCGGATCTGAAGGGTTGGAAAGGAGTGCAAGTCGATGGTGAAGATAGAGAAGAAAGAAGGGATGGTCGGTGCGGCATTTGGAGGACTGAAAAGGATTGCAGGTCAGCGATGAGGATAGAGAAGGAAGAAGGGATGGCCGACACAACATCTGGAGGACTGGAAAGGATTGCAGGCCGACGGTGAGAACAGGGAAGGAGGAGAGAGGGAAAGGAATTGGAGAGGATAAACACCACCTTAGAGCAGGATACAACCAGACCACAACCTGTCCTTGGATACAACCCTAACAAGGGAAGAAGACTCCAAGCAGAAATCTGAAATAAAACATACAATAAACCTACCCTAACTAAGCAAACACAAATATAAGTAGAGGAGGACTAAGTGGGAAACGAAAAAAAAAAAAAGTGAGGGTAAATTGGGTGGCAAGTTTTACCCTTATGAAGGTCGGTCAGTCCAGCAAGGAACTAGATTGGGACCTATCATGGACAGTTCAACCGATCATCCAGTAAGCCGGTTCAATCGGCCTCCAAAGCCCGTGTCATAGCGATAATAACTCATATTAATAAAATATAATTTGACATGATTGTAGAAGAAATAGTCCATAACCCTTAAAAAATGTAGCTACTAATCACTAAGACTACTCGACTAGAGCTTTTTCGTTTGCCTGAAATCAGAATGCATATAAATGCAACATTAGGAGCAATAAGCCCAGTGGACCAAAAAGCTTATAACTGAATTGAATGCATGAAAAAAAAAAAACAATATATATTTTTGAAGTATCATAACTAAACCATGCAAGATGACATAACATTAAAAATAAAATTTTGGTGCAGATCACATGAAATGCAATGTGTCAGTGAATAGTTTACATGTTATGTCAAAATAATAAAATTTATATTCAATCATTAATAACTTGTGCAATTCTCAAATAATATAGATGATAATATAAATATCATTCCCAGTCAAGCATCCTATAATAATCACGTGCATATGATACTTTTTTTTTTTTTTTTTCAAACGCTACAATAATATTCAAATTGCATAATATTAAGGTCGTCTTCTTGAGCCTGTCAACAAATGTCAATATAAATCCAACATTGTGCCTTCCTTCAATCATTGGGTTAACATCAAATTCCATTTTTTTAAGACAAGTCCATTTGCCTCAAATTCAAGCATGGGAAAGTGCCATTTTCACCAATCTAAAGCCAGCCATGATCCTTTGTGTAATCTTTATTCCACAATACATGCAATTTACCAATATTTTCACAACTCATACAAATCATATGGCACATTTTTACAAGGCAAACCATATATACTAATATGTTAAAAAAAATGCAAAATATGATAAGTAGTTATTAAACTTAATCCAACATATATGAGTCGATCAATATTAAATTAAATCATTTTCAAAAAGCTCAGGAATACCGTTGCATTGATACTCAATACTTAGAAACATGTATAAAATAAAAGTCCCTTAAATATCATGACATAAAACACTTGACATTTTATAGATTGAATGCAACATATACAACATTAAATGATAAGATAACATAATATCATGAAATCGTTAACATTTCTCACTAATTAAATATACCTTCACATAGAGCACAAATTTATGGAATTCAATAGCTGTGTGACAACGATTTATAAAACAAAATAGTGAGAAAGCTGCCCCCAAATAGTCCCTTATTCAAAATGCCCAAAATGTAAATAGAATTCCCAGGCTGTGGCATGCAATGGAACATTTCCATCAATTTTCATTCATGAAAGCTACGCTACCATTTTACAAAAACAACCTTGCATTACAAATGTTTGATAACAAAAAAAAAAATTGTCCAATATAGGAACTTCTGGCTCAGAGAGCAGTCTCCATAAAAATTGAATCAAATAAATCTTCATTATCATTTACTTCAATTAAACACCTGATTGTCCAACAATCCGTTATGAGAAAATAGGCAAAAACAATGTTAATTGCCACCATAAAAAAGCTAAATAAGCCCAATGAACAACATAAGCAGGAAACCAAATAGAAAAGCAATGCTAACCAAAGCAGAACATAAGAACAGAAAAAGGAAAAAAAAATAAAAAATAAAGATTGCAGAATCATACTGAAGGGGCTGAATGTTCGTGTGGTTCGGCCAAGTCAACCCCACCTCAAAATTGCAGAGCCCCATGTCAGTCCAGCTCCAAAACCAGAAGCAGCAATCATGTCCCCTGCCTTCACTTTGCCTGCTCGCACGGCCTCATCTAAAGCAAGAGGAATAGAGGCAGCACTTGTATTGCCATAGTTGGCTAGATTTGATATGATTTTCTCAGGGGGGATCTGTAACCGTGTAGCCACGGCATCTATGATCCGCTGGTTAGCCTGAAGGAGAAAAAAATATTATGGTTAACACATTACGATGCTTTGGATAATTATTTTGAGATGAATGTTGAAATAAATGGAGTACAAAATCTTATCTGACTTTTGCTCTCATTACAACATTGAGACTTTTTTTCGGACGATCTACATGCAACCATTCAATTCCTTTGTATTCACATATTTAATACCTAAACTTCAATTTTTACATTTACTGTTGAATAGTACAATCTATTTGGCACTCACAATAACTCCAAAGTTGGAAACATGTGAACATGCATGTGAAGCCACCGCACAATCATAGAATGATCAATTGGAACAAATGTTAGCATTTGAGCCGGAATTATATAGTTTAGTAACCTTACCACAACTATTTGTGGTCCAATATATGAATTCTCCTCATTTATTCAGGAAGAGTGACAACTAAGGTGTTCGAAATAGTTTGTCAAATCTAAGAGCACTCAATCAAGCAATGTTATTACCCATCATCCTAACCTTACAATTATTATATGTGGTTTTACTACTACGTCTTCTACTCCATCATTACAAGATTTAGAATTGCACAAATAGGATCTGAGGTAGCTTTTTTATTATGTTACATAGAGCCTAAGCCTTGAACTTAATCCATTAAATGAATTAAAAAATATTAAAAAAACATTTTAGAGTAATCCTCCTCAGGACACAATAATAAATTATATCACAAACTTTTGAGCCCAATTTTCTTCCAGCAAAGCATTTGAAAGTAATTTGACTGTCAAATTAATGTCAAAAAAATTTATAAATACTAAGCACTAATCAAGATGTCTAAAATAAACAAACAACAAAAATAAAAAGTCTAAAAAAAACAACTAAAATGTATTATAAAATAAACCAACAATGACTTGAGACAAAAATTGTAAAGCCATTTCCTCTACCATAACTTGGAGGATGTTCATTAAAATTATTATTACAATTCCAACGCCCTTACTTGTTCTCCAAACCTTCTTCTTTATCTTCAATCTTAATAATCTTTCTCTTCAGTAATCAATAAAATTCAACTACAATATTATTTAAAATATTGAATATATTGATCTTTTATTATTTCGATTATATAAAATTTTATGATAAAATTTTGATTACTTTCATGTCTTCTATTATTTTTATTCCTTCAACAAAATTTAAAAGTGAGATATTCCTCGTAAAACTTTGATGATGAAACTTCATTTTATCCTCCATAAACTATTTATCTAATGGAACATCATTAATACCCAAGGGATCATTATAAGGCTTAAGCCTGAGGCATTTTTGTGTACCTCAATTTGAGGTGTGCCTTAAGCTATGCTCCTCGAATGATTCTTACACAGGGGATGTAAGTACTCTAATTTTGCTTACAATTAGATGATGAACATATAGTACTCAATGCTTTGATTATAATTTTTTTTTTTTTAATTCAAGAGTGACATCTTCAAATTAAATCCAACACTAAATTAATTTAAAACATGATGAGCATAACATACAAGTTTAAAAAACTTAGACCAATAAAGATCCAAAAGCTAGTGCGTATAGAAACTAGGATTATATTTATACTTAACTAAGTAATTTTTTTACTATTATAACGTTAGCTTGTTTTTATCCCAAGAATACTTATTTTTGAAAGCTAAAAATTGGAGCTAATCCTTCCCTCTTTTTGTTGAATCAACAATCATTTTATTCATAAAATGGTACATACTTAATTTAAACAGTGGATTAGAAGACTTGCTCTTATATTTTTGCTTTAGTTATGGATGCTCTTACTGGACATTTACAGGAGGATGAACCTTGGTGTATGTTTTTCGCTAATGATATCCTTCTTGTGGATAAGACTAGAGAAAGAGTTCAGGAAAAACTTGAATTATTGAGGTCTACATTGGATTCTGAAGGCCTTCATTTCAGTAGAACTAAAACTAAATACATGTAATGTAATTTTAGTAGTAGTAGCTCTAGTGGCAGTGTTGTAACTATGTGTGATCAAATCATTAAAAGGTGTGAATGCTTCAGATATATTGGGTCTATTGTTTAAAGTGAAAATGATATAGATGGGGATGTTATTAGTAGAATTCAAGTTGGTTGGTTGAAGTGGAGGAATATTTCAGGGCTATTGTGTGATAAAAAGTACCGCTTAGACTAAAAGGAAAATTTTTTATAAGATGGTGGTGAGACCTGCAATGCTTTATAGTGCAAAATGTCAGTCTTTAAAAGAGAAGCATAAAACAAAGTTAAGTGTTGCTGAAATGAGAGTGTTTAGGTGGATGAGCGGCAAGACACTTAGAGACAAAATGCGAAATAAATATATTTGTGATGCGGTTGGTGTAGCTCCAATGGCAGACAAAATTAGAGAGAGTCGTCATAGATGATTTGGTCACATTAAATATCGACCAGCTAATGATCCGGTTAGAAGAAGTTTTAGATTTGACTTATGTTAAAAAAAGTACATGTACATCTAGAAATACTTGAGTATATTATATAAAAAATGATCTGAATTTAGTAGTATTAAATGAAAATATGACTCTCAATAGGACACAATGAATAAAGAGGATTCATGTAGCCGACCCCACTTAGTGGGATAAAGGCTTGTTTTTGTTTTTGTTGTTGTTGTTGTTGTTGTGAGATTAAATTATACGGTAGATGAGTGGCTTGACTCTTAGAGATAAAATGTGAAATGAATATATCTGTACAAGGGTTGAAGCAGCTCTGGTGGTAAACAAGATTAGAAAGAATCACTCTAGATGGTTTGATCACTTTAAACGTCGGTCATTTGATGACCCAATTAGGAGCATAGATGTTTTTTATTTGACTATGTCAGGAAAGGTAGGGGTAGACCTAAAAAGACTTAGGCAGGTTGTATAAAAATGATCTTAATTTATTAAAACTAAATAGAAATACTCAATAAAATACAATGGAGAAAAAGGATTCATGCAGCCGACCCCACTCAATGGGATAAAAGTTTGTTCTTATTGTTGTTGTAGTAGAAGGAATTAGATAATATTCAATTATATGCAAATGACCATGTAATTAAAGCTCTAATTCTTTATTTATAATTTGATAGGCACAAATTTAGCTACATTCAGAAATGACCACAATACTTTCGATGTTTTTTTGTTTCGAGTTTAAATAAATTTAAATATAAAGTTAATTAACATATTATGCTAATGATATATCTATTAAAATATATTTTCAAATAATTTTAAGCTTTGGATAATTTTATAAACCTTTTAACAATAGCCAAGGATATAATCCATTGAAATTATAAAGAAATGTATTTTTTACACGTTCAAATGATTTGTTTTAAATTTAATTATAAATCCAATTTATAGATTGTCTTCACCATTTTATAATGCATTGCAAACTATATTATATATTTTTTTTTTCTTCTTTTAAAAGGTTATTCAATTGAAAGTCTTTGCAAATCTCTACAAATAGATCTTAGGAATATTTCTGGTTATGTACTCAACTTGATATCACTTGTTATAATATATGGATTTTTTGGGTTGAATTGTGACAATTAGTGATATCAAAGCAATGATTTTAGAGGAATTGATCAACATAGAAAGTATTAGGACTTATTAAAAAATGGATAGCAAAAACAAGGTAGCATTAAGGTTGATCATTTTTATTTATATATGCATGTGCATCATTTTGAGTTTTGGTCATTTTAAAAACTAAAATGATGAGCAGAGGAAGAGTATTTTGGTCCCCATTTTCAAGAATAAAGGGGATGCAAAAGAGTGTGCAAATTATTGAGGAATTAAACTAATGTGTCACACCTTAAAATTATAGGAGATTGTAACTACATATTGGTTAAAATGTGATACAAAAATTTCTCATAATCAGTTTGGATTTATGTCAGGCAAGTCAACTATGGAAGCTATACATTTATTAAGAGGTTTGATGGAGATATACAGAGAAAGTAAAAAGGATTTACATATGATTTTTATTGATTTAGCAAAATCTTTCGATAAGGTTCCAAGAGAAGTTCTTTGGTGAGTTCTAGAAAGAAAGGTATTCATATGACTTATATTCAAATCATTAAAGATATATATCTAGAGCTGTTATTTGTGTTCAAACAAAAGGGGGATTGACCAAGTATTTTCCTATTTCAATTAGATTACATCAAGGTTCGGCTTTAATCCCGTATCTTTTTGTTTAGTTATGGATACTTTACTGGACATTTAAAGGAGGATGTACCTTGGTGTCTGTTTTTCGCTGATGATAACCTTCTCATGGATAAAGATGGAGAAAGAGTATAAAAAACTTGAATTATGAACATCTACATTGAAGTCTAAACGCCTTCGTTTGAGGAGATCTACAACTGAATGCAAGGAATGCAATTTTAATAGTAGTAGCTCTAATGACAGGGTTGTAACTATGGGTGAGCAAATCCTTAAAAGATGTAAACATTTTAGAAATCTTAGGTCTACTGTTCCAAGTGTTGGTAATATAGATGGGGATGTAATTAGTAGAATTCAAGTTGGTTGGTTGAAGTGGAGGAATGCATTGTGTCTATTGTGTGATAGAAAAGTACTGCTTAGACTTAAAAGAGAAGAATAAATCAAAGTTAAGTGTTCCTGAGATGAAAATGCCTAGGTGGATGAGTGGCTTGACACCAAAATGTGAAACAAATCTATCCATGAAACGGTTGGTGTAGCTCCAATGGCTGATAAGATAAGAAAGAGTTGTCTTAGATGGTTTAGTCACATTAAACATCGACCATATGATGATCCCGTTCTGAGAGTAGATGTTTTAGATTCGACTTTATGTTTAGAAAGTTAGAAGTAGACCTAAAAAAGACTTGGGCTAATTGTATAAAAAATTGATCTTAACTTATTAAAATTAAATGTAAATATGACACTCAATAGGACACAGTAGAGAAAAAGATTCATGTAATCGACCCCACTTAGGGGGATGAAGGCTTCTTGTTATCACTGTACATACTATTATTTATATATGATAGAGTTGTGATTGTGGAATATGGATTCTCAAGCATTAAAAAACTCACAACACAAGCCTTTATCCTACTAAGGGCTTCTCCTTAGTGATTCGGCGATCTAAGAGCCCAAGGATAGGATCACGACTCTCCTGCTGGGAAGCAAAAAATCACGGTGTGCCCCTATATAGTCACGGTAAGAGCTAGTTGCACAACATTTTGTGATCACAGCATACCAACATTTTGTGATCACGGCATACCAAAGGAAGCAACGACGGGATCGCAGCCACGATGGTTTTGAGTTAAGCTCATTGGCAACAAAGGATCACGGCTTAACAAGACCCAAAACTCCATCTTTTGCCTCCTCCTGCACTGTCTTCGCATACAATCGCGATCAGAGTTGGAAAAGCTCTGACGTGAAGGATCGCAGCTTACCTAGATCTGAATCTCCATCTTTAGCCTCCTCCCACGCTATCTTCATGTACAGTCGCGATCAGAGCTAGTTGGGAAGGCACCGATGGGATCACAACCCACAAAGGCTCTGTAACTCCCATCATGCTCCTGTTTCCACACTGTCTTTGCGACTGTGCGATTAGAGCTAGCAAAGAGATGCCACGCAGAGTACAGGCATCAAGAAAGTCGAAGGATTGAGGGTGTACAGGAGTTTCACATCTCTCTTGATCAAAATTGGCAATCGGGACTACGACGTAAAGGAGTTCTATATCACTTATGATGGAAACACATGATCGAGATCAACGACGTACAGGAATTCGTATTGCTTTTCGCGTACGCCAAACCTGAGTTCAAAAATTCCGAGCCTCGTGATTTCAGATATGGGCGTTCTAAAATCTGCATGGACTAATGGCAGCCAAAAAGGTGGATGTGTTGGAGGAATAACTTATGGAAGAGGTCATTCAAATCAGATCGAGAATAAAGGAGTGTTTCTCAGCCATGGAGGGGAGATTGGAGGAAATTTTCACAACTATAGAAGAAATGATAAAGAAGATTGCAAAATCTCATACAAACCCACCACTGCATGCAACAGGACCGAGCGATGGCATCTGGAATAGAGAAGAGCAGCAGCAATCAGAATAATTCGTGCGACATCAAGGCAACATCGATGCCTCAGGTGGCGGAGCTGCGAAATTGGGTGAAGAAATGAAAAATGAACTCGACTGTCAACAATTGGAAGGAGAGACGACAACCAGAAGACTAGAAAGAGAAACAGCGGGCATAATGAAATGGTGGGCGATTTGAGGTGGTAGATGATCAATTTGAAGGATTTCAACCCATAATAGGAAACCATGACAGATGGGACCTTGGCTTAGAGCTACATCTAACAACACCAGTGTCTTTTGTTATAGCAACGTTCCGGACAAAAGGCGAGTATGGAACTTATGGCAATGAGCAAGCTTATTATAGGGCGTGCTAGACTTATGAAAGAAGGGAAATAAATCAATATAGGTCGAGAAAGGGAAACCACCCCCACGTCATGGGGAAAATGAACTTCAAGCAAGAGAATTAGGGAAGAGACTCACGCATAAGGAAACTGCAAAATGACGATCTTTGAAGGAGATGATGTCGGCGGCTGGGTCTATCATGTGGAGAGGTACTTTGTTGCTAATGGGTTGGCGGAGTAAGAGAAATTGATGGTGGCCACCTTATGTTTGGAAGGGAATGCTAGAGCGCGGTATCATTAGAGCGAACAACATTAGCCAACTAGAGCCCGGAAGAGTTCAAGGACCGATTGTTGGAGCATTTCAAACCCACTCGAGACGGGGAATTATACAAGCAGTTTTTTTTCATTGGTTCAGAAAAAGCGTCATGGAGTCTAGGGAGAAATTTGAAATTTTATTTAGTCGTTTGAGAGAGATGTCAGATGAATTGTTAAAAGGCAACTTCATGAAAGGGTTAAAGCTAGAAATATGAGCATCAATTCGTCTGTCCAGACAGCAATGATTGAGGAAAACTATGGAGTTAACACAATGGGTAGAAGATAAAAAAAGCAATGGAATGAGCTAATACGAGCAACACAAGTGGAGCGTCACACCGCAATGTTACAACTAAGACGATACCAAAAGCTCAAATAGTTGAAGTTCAAAGTGAGGCTTCAAAGGACAAGAATCACGAATCACGACCGGGAGCGACACTCAAGCGTTTTATATAAACAGAGATTCGGGAGAAGCAAGATAAGGGTTATATTTTTAGTGTGAGGAGTAGATTACCCCAGGACATCGTTGCAAGGATCGAACATTAAAGGTTCTCACAGTGAGGAGGCAGAGGACAAAGAAACAAAGATGATAGTAGTGGAGGATCACCCTCACCTTTCCCCTCCTTGAAGACAAGGTTTTTTTTTTTTTTTTTTTTGGGGGGGGGGGGGGGG
>JXCR01148325.1:15452-37750 GCA_002079205.1 Phalaenopsis hybrid cultivar
CAACGAGAACGGGTAAATTTTTCTGCTTCCATGTTGAATGACACCTCTAAGACGTGACACTATTTCATTTCCTCTACTCTGTTACCGACTTATCACCATTGTGAGGTAACTAGAGATAGAGGTATTCTAAATTTTTATATTCAGAATAATAGAATTATAAATGTGGGGAGAATTATTTTTAAGAATATGTTTACGACGACGAGTGAGACAAGTGAAGATCGAGGACATCCTGACCTTATTTATGCACTTTGCCAACTTTCTGGAGTGGACACTAGAGATGAAGAATGGGTTTACCCTCTGAAACCCATTTATAAAGCTAATTTGAAAAATTATGAATTCCATGAGAAATGGAGAACTGGAAGTAGGAGCCAAGAACCTTCTACTAGTAGAGATGTCTCCTCTACAAGTTATGACCTTCCCCTTCTAGTTGACGGAATCTACTCTCATATCCATATCCATAAGTATCTGTCAGAGGATGGAATCTACTCCCTCCTAGGAGTGGATAAATTTCTGGTAACATTTCTTCAACTTGATGAGGCTCCTCCTCAACGGGTATCTTTTCAAAAGCCTTGGCTTTGATAGCCCTCCGAACTCTTCTATTGCGGTTCCTCTTTTGAGTTCGGGTCATTGGTACAGTCCTTGAGCTTGACCCAATTTTAAATATGGGTGGTGGGACAGTTAATCCTTCAGTCGAATCTTCAATAATCATCAATTCCTTCGCCTTAGCAGCAGTGGGGATAGCAGGTTTGATGGGTGTCGCGACGGCAGTAGCTTTAGCCTTCTTGCAGGCAGGGAAGTCTTGAAGGCAGATCAGGTCAAATTCTGCATGCGGCTCTTGCATTTCTGGAGTAGCGATCTTCAATTCCAAGAATGGGGCTTTTCTGAGGATAACCTTGAGATCTTCAAATCCAGCTCCGAACTTGATGGTGGGAGCGACGTTACGCCGCTGCGGTCCATTGGCAGGTTGCAGGAAAAGGTCAGCATTGGGTAGGCCATTGCAGCAGGCTTTAAAACAAAAAGTTTTAGGATTAGTTATATGGCCAAAAACCTCGTAATCTTTAGTGCAAGCACTGAAAATAGAGGTTGATCTGTAGACCGGGCGGGTCTTAATTTATGGGTATTTTTAACATCTTTGTTTTAAAAGGTGAAAAATTTAATTAATACAAGAAAATTTAAAAGTGTGCACAATACAACACGATTTGGTTTAATTTGTGAAATAGCAAACCAAATTTGGAAGGGAGAAGTGAAAAATTTTAGGACCCAGTGCGGGACTCAAATAGTGGCAAAAAATTCCCAGGTGGAATTAGTCCACCGACACACCTATTGGGGATCCAACCCCATATAAAAATTTAAAGAGTCCCTAATGGCCTTCTGAACCCCTCTGTTCAAAGATGGTTGAACAGCTAGTCCTGAAGCCCAAGGAGTTGACCATACCTTCCCAAGACAGAAATGGGTAAAGTATGCCAACGGAAGAAGGGTAATTTGGTCCAAGAGGGACATGGACACATTACCGATGTGTGAAAATTATATTTCTTGATTTGAATGGAGAGAAAAGGACATCATCAGTGGAGCCACCAGAAGTTGTCGGTGTTATTTTTGTGTTGAATGGGGTTTGTGGGGAGTTGCCCGTAAGAAGCTGTCGGTCGCAGGAATCGAAATTCTGTCACCCGCTTCGGAAGGACGTTGAAGAATGAAATAGAACTTACCCCATATTTTTTATAGTTTAAAATGAAAGAGCACTGTACCTTAAAGCTTGTATCTATCCTGAAGGATAAAAATAAGACTTGAGGATGAGGCTCGATCAAATAAACTAAGGAAAGTATGACATCCGTCTGGTCTGCTGTTTGTATTTGCCAACAAGTTCCCCTATTTAATATAAAGGATTAAATAAGGTTTATATTAAGCTGGGTTTGGANGGGTTAAAGATGGTCAAATTGGCCAAATTGGGTCATGTGGTAGTTGAGAGAAATGAAATTGGGGAATATTTGGGATTTATTGGGATTTTCTGGAAATTTGTTGGAATTTTGGGATTTTGGACCAAAGAGGGGTATTTTGGTAATTTGGGGGTGCTTTAGGGTTAAAAGGTCAAGATGGGTATTTTGGTAGAGTTGAGGCACAAATCATCACCAATAAGCCATGGACCAAAAGAAACTCTATTTTGGGTCCTCTACATAGTGGTCTTAGCCAAACCATATCCCTAGGGCTAGTAGGTTTAGGGGACCATCTACATGAGTATCCCAAAAGGTCAAGGGATCTAGACTAGAAATTTTAGTTCAGGGTTGTGAGTGAATGTGGGTGTAGATGAGTGTAGTGAATGCCTTAGCTCTAGACCAACACCCAGGGTCAACCCTAAGGTTCAGCAATCCTAAGGGTGAGTCATCTTGAGTTTCCCCCACAGTGACCCCACCTACTAAGTATTTAAAGGTTGAGAGTAAAATGTGGAACTTCAAGCTGAGTAAAAAAGAGGGTAGAATTTATAATGGTGAGGGTTCCATATCTACTTTTCTAGGAATAGTCAACAGGAAAAGTCCTATGGCTAGACTCTAGGCTACTAAAGAGGAGAAACTAAACCTCAACCAAAATTGAGGTCAATAAATGGACCCCCAATAGGTGTGGTGTGCTGGGCAAGCACACCGCACGTATTGGAGATCAACAAAAACTAATACAGACTCCTAAGTTAACAGATCCAGAAGTACGTGTAGAGTTGTGTGTGTGATTTGTTTCTGCTGGAGAATTAGCAGGTGATCGTCTGGCTAAAATCAAGGAGTAGGGACTCTCGCTGGGGATCAGAGAGTGAATTTTGAGTAATGAATTTTTAGGTATTCATAAAGGATGGGAATCAGTATGTAAGTGCTGACCCCGATGTGGGAATTGAAATTAAAATATCAATTAAAAAAAAAGAGGGAGAGTGAGAGAGAGTCGGAGTGTAATGACCGACATCGAATGTAATGAATCTGAAATGTATGACTGATTCGGAAATGAGAATTGAAATGTAGGTCAATTCTCAAACGAAAGTGTCGGAATGTAGGGTCCGACCTCAAATGTAAGGAATCAGAAAGGTAGTACTGATTCAAGAATGAGAATTGAAATGTAGGTCAATTCTCCAAAGAAGGTATCGGAATATAGGGTCTAATCTCAAATGTGAAGAATCAGAAAGGTAGGACTGATTCAGAAGATTGCGATAGGAGGGACTCCTAAAGCAACGAGGAGAGTCTTGTTAGGACTGCTGGACCTTAGGGTTGACCCTGGGTGTTGGTCTAGGTCTTAAGGCACACACTCTCACCCACAATCACTCAGAATCCTAAACTTAAAATTCTAGGCTTTGGTCCCTTGATACTTTTGGGATACTCATGAAGGTGGTCCCTTAAACCCACTTGCCTTAGGCTAGGGTTTAGCTAAGACCAGTACATAGAGGATCCAAAATGGGATTTCCATTGGTCCATGGCTTATTGATGGTGGTTGGCACTCCAACTCTACCAAGATACCCAGGGTTTCCATTGGTCCATGGCTTATTGATGGTGGTTGGCACTCCAACTCTACCAAGATACCCAACCTAGCCTTTTGCCCCCTAAATTCACCCAAATTATCTTGATACCCTTGGGACCCCAAATTTAGTCAAAATTCTCAAATTTACCTAAAATACCCAAATTGCTTCAAAAAAAATTTCAAAGACCTTGAAAACACCCAAACTACCCAAAATTTGCCAAAATACCAAAATAACCCTCCTTACCCCAAAAATTCCAAAAATTCTGAAAAAATCCCAAAAATTCCCAAAACCTTCTATATATTCCCAATTTCATTTTCCTTAAATACCACAGGACCGAATTTGGCCAATTTGACCATCTTTGACCAAAACAACTTGCCCTTTGAAGGCCTATATTTTCCTCAAATCACCTCAACTATCCATCCATTTGATCCAAATCTCCCAAAATTTCAATCCCAAGCTGAAATTCACCTTAAATTTGACCAAAATAAACCAAATCCAAGCCCAATTGCTCCATGATTTGAACCCAATTTTGATTTAGACCAAAACCCCAATTTTGACCCCCATGACTTGGTTCCACCAAATTGAACCCATGGTCTACTCAAATTGCCATAATTTGTTTTAAAAAACCTTCATAAAATTCCCATACATCAAAATTGACTTCAATTGGCCTTGGTGAGGCCTCAATTTCATTTGATTTCAAATTAAGTCCAAAAAGCCCCACATTTGCGTCAAATTGGCCATGTCTCAAAATCTCACCAAATTGATGGTCTTAGCCCCAAAATTTCCACTCTATTCTTGCATGAAAAATCTTCAAAATATCTCCCTTAACCATTTGAACCATTTAATTTACCAAATTTCAAAAATCCTTCAAATTACCATCAATTGAACTCAAAATCACTTCAACCCTTCACCAAAAGTCTTCGTAACAATCATTTACATAATGTTGATCAATCAAATGGGCCAATTGACAAGGCTAGCCTAGCCCAAATCCATGCTTTGATCACTTGAACCTACATTGAACTCATGCGCTAAAGATGGCCTAACTACCCCAAAGCCACCAAATTAATGACTCTACAACCATTAGTTGGACCCTAGTGGCCAGCGTACACCTCTTAAAACCACCTAAACTAAGCCATGGACCAAAGGTCCCCTAAATTAAGGGATTTCATTCCATATTTGCTTAAGCTTAGGATATTTTTGCCAAAATAATGCTTAGACACATTAAATTGCTATGACATATTCCCTTGGGTTCTCTGAGCTCCTAGCTACCTCCCCCTGGCTGGCTGGCCAGCCTAGTAGCCAAAAAATGGCCAAACCGTGATCCACCCCCATGGGATTAAACCCAATTCAAACCTAGAGGCCACATCGTCCAAATTAAATGTTAGAGCCTCCCTACCCTCCACCTAGGCAGCATGTTTCACCCCCAAATTGGCCATGACAGTAAGCCTTAAGCCATTTTTTATAAAAGCTCCCCTCCATAACCATGGAAGTAGTGTTGAAATTTCCTCTGAGAGACTTCCCGAAATTGATCCCAAAGCCTCTTTGAGACCTCCCCTGTTCAATCCAACCACCACATTGCCAGGAATCCCCTTACCGGAGCCCAATTTTGAGCTTGATTCTCAGCCTAAAACCAAGATAGAGCTCATTACACTCCTAAACTCCAAAGAAATCAAATTAAACCCACCCACACCTTCACCACAGTGAGAGAAAGAAAAGCCCCATCAAATTCCCGTTCCACAGAGACTCTAGCATAGCTCTAGAACAACACCTAAAATCGGGCTTGGTCGAATTCCTACCTAGGCTTTGCACAAAGTCGGAGGCTTAATCCCTAGCCTCATTGGACCCCAACAAAAGTGTCGAACACCTCAGATCAAAACTTCACTTCTCAAAGCCAAGGTAATGATCTCCTCCTCCTCTTGAGACTATTTTCATTCTCCATTTGATTAGGCTTAATTTAATTGCATGATTACCATATGGATGTGTTCGTCTCACTTAGAGCGAGTACATAAGATCAAACCCGAAGCGATTTGGTTGAGTCTAGGCTGAGATCTTAAGGTTTTAGTATGGACGGTCATGTGATCACTCTATTAGGGACGATGACGGGAAGCCATCTGATCGCGCGTGTATCAGATGGGTGGAGGAGATCGAGTGGGACAGTGCTTCCTTACATGAACTGCGGGTCGAGTCAGTGGCTAAGTGGATGGCGGTATCCAACTAGAGCGCGCCACACGTGCCTTTGGAGCTACAGAGGATACAGTCAGCTCCGCACATTTAAATAGAAAATTAGGGATTTTATTATTTAAATAAATAGCCCTAGCTTTAAAAATTCATATGCTGGTGTAGAGAAATCATAAAAATAAAATAAATATATTATCTTGCTCAATGAATAGAGGAGAATAATGTGGAAATAATTTTAAGTCCATGTGATGCATATTTTATTTTTAATTAATTAAACATTGATTTGAATATTTTGATTCTCCGTGCATGTAGGAATATTACCATTGCTTGAAAGTTGAGCATGTTGTTGCCTCTGTCTTAAGAAACAACCTTCAATTTTTCCAAAGTTAGAGGAGGTCTCTAGACATAGATCTATATTTTTTAAGTTTATGTCTATTATTTGCATAAATTAATCATGATAATTAGTATGTTGCTTAAAAAATTCCAAGAAAAATTTAGAAGGTTTACTATAACTAGGGGCCCCTTGGAAATAATTTAATGAGTTAAGTCTTCAAGAATGCACTAAATATTCACCAACCCTAAAACACAAAGAAAGTTAATTTTGGAAAATATAAACATCAAAATGACTTGATTTTTTATGTCCACTGTTGATCAAGATCCAGAGAACTCACTATAAAAATTTTAAAGCAATTTAAGTCCATTTGATGGCCTAAATTGATTTTTAAACATAAATATATTTTTGGTACTTAAATGATTTTAAAAAATCAAAATATCACTAAAAAATTTATAAAAACTTACTTTTTTGAGTTCTCTGTGATCAGGGGGATTTTTTAAAAATAAAATGGTATTTGAAATAAAAATTTGACTTTTAGCCTTTTTTTAAATATTTAAATAATTAAGAATCCATAAAAATCACAAAAATAATAAAATTCATAGAATTGTTCTAAATTTCTTCCTAAGCATCTGGGAACAACTGGGATATTTTTCCTAATTTTCAAAAAAAAGATATTGAATTTTGAGGCTTAAAATAATTTTTAAAGGCTAAAAATGAACTTCCACTAAAATAATTCTAATAATTAAAATAAAAATAAAAAAAATGTGAAATTTATTTTTTTGTGTCCCTTGACATTAGAGAGATTTAATAAAAATATAAAAATTAATTCTCAACATTTAAAATATTTTATAATTAACAAACACCCCAGAACATAAAATAATTCTTAAAATTTAAATCAAAATTCAAAAAATCATGAAATTTGGTCCAAAGGCTTCTCCAGTCTAAACCTATATCCAGTAAAAATTTCAATGAATTAGGATTTACCTTGGTCAAATTAGGAATCTTCTTTGAAAAATCCTATTTTTAAATTAAAAATAATTATATAGATAAATTAAAATTTGGAAAATCACACTTTCTCCTCTGATGTCTGAATTGACCCATGAGTGAGGTAGGATAAAAATTTTCAAAGTAATTTGGATTAAATTTGATGAATTTTGAAGTGATAGAGCCTTAGGGGAAAATGTGTAATTTTGGAAATTTAGCCTTAATTAACATTTAGGCCTAATTTCAAAAAGGGAAATGGACAATTTTTTATTCTAATTAACAAATTTGGATGTTTGATACACAAGGAATTAACTGGTAGAAACCAACCTCACTTGTCCTAATTAAAAAGGATAAATTTGCAATTTCCTTAAATTACATAAATTTGGGAGTTTAGTCGATTAAATGATCCAAGATTTCGGGGTATGATTTTGGGGTGTCAATAACTCAATAATTTAATACCCTTGTTTAATGTTTAAATGAAAAACAAAAACATGAATCGTCACCATCACTTATAAGTCAATTTCATTTGCAATGACTAAGACACTCACCAAAATCTTAAGGGCTTAGTAGTGGCTTAGGCTAAATCAAGTTTCATTTAAATAAGGATTAGAAAAGTAAACATTTTTGAAAATTAAAACATCTTTCAAACACTATAATGCCCAAGTCAAAATTTGGCTAAGTCTCTTGAACTTGTCTCTTTAAAGGTCTTCACCCACATAATTCTTAAATTGAATTACGAGTGATAATTGCCCTTTTCTTAGGGATAATTGAGACATCAATGCTCACTGAGCACTAATGGTGTTTACAAGATTAATTATTAAGCAACATAATAAGTTTAAAAGAACTCAAGATTTTCCACCAAGTAGCGAGAGAGTAGCATGGACCTACTTCTTTCTCTAGATCTGTTGGATACCTAGGAGTTCTACTAAACTTAATATGTTTTGCTTAAAAAAATCATCCTTAATTAAACTCCTAAGGACCCACCAAGATATGACCTATGGTTAGGTAGGTCATCAAAATTTTACTTCGTTGCTTCATATAAAATGCCCTAACATGCATTTTGAGTTTTAGGTGGTGGAACGAGAAGACTCGGCAGGTACGCTTTTACAATTTTTAGTGTTGTCTTTCTTGTACTTTCATACTGTACCTTTATGCTTGCAAACTTGCATGCTAAATAATGATGCCACCCTGCATGAAAACTAAAACTATCAGGATAGCCACAAAACCAAAACCAAAAATAAAACTAAAATCAACTAAGATAAAATTCACCCCCACAACATTAAAAATATAANTAAAATCAACTAAGATAAAATTCACCGCCACAACATTCAAAATATAAAACAACTCAAAATTTAATCACCAACATCACACAAACCTAAAATTGAAACTAAATTAAGATGTCTTTATCGGATTATTAGGAATTCTTCGAAGGAGGTAACATATGGTTGCTAACGTGGCTTCCCACGGTCTAAATTAAATTATTAAACTCATTAAGTTAAGTTTAGTAAATTCATTTGGACTAAGTGAATCAAATAGAAAATAGTGGTACTGGAATGAGGGAATCGTAGGATTATAATCGATGTCGCTCTAGTCAACTTTAACATGCCCCCATAAAATTTAAAGAACTACAACCATAAGGCCACCTGATTTGACATTATAACTTGACACCCTAGAAAACTCAAACTAGTCACAGCGAGGAGCTTGGAGCTAGCATGGTGGGTAGCAAGACCATCTTCAACAGTAAAACCTGTCTTCCCCAGCTAAACCAATATTGCTTCCTTAGATATAAACAACAAAGCCATAGGACTTGGAGGTTGCTTGCTTATGCAACGTAAAACCTCACCTTATCTTTTGGCCTTTGTATAGCCTTACTATACAATATAAGCCTTGACTCGTCTTAGGATTCCGAGTTTGTCGTTTATCACGATCTAAATCCTCACATCTGCCAAGCTATTTGTCTGATCGTTTCACACAAATGTAAGCTCTAAAATATGAAATTGGCAGGATGAAACACTTAAATTTTTATCCTCTAAATGAAGCGAAACAATAGGATAAACTGGGAAGTCACCGTGGGTTTCCTTTGGATCCATGACATCCCCTAGTTCTTCCTCCTTAGGATTCCAAAAACAAAATATTCCAAATTTCAACCAATCCCTTTCACACATCTACGTCCGATCTCACTGAAAAGTCCTACCCTTTGAAACATCTTGAAGATAATATTTCTTTATTTTTATCAAGAGTCTTCTTAGGTGACTTTGGTCATGTAAGATGTAATTAACTATAAGGCTTGCCCTTATAGGAATCTTGTACGAAGCCAACATAATATAAACCCTATTTAATTCTTTATATTAAATAGGGGAACTTGTCGGCAAATACATTTATTTTGCAGACCAAATGGTTGTCATATATTCCTTAGTTTATTTGATCGAGCTTCATCCTCAAGTCTTGTGTTTATCCTTTGGGATAGATACAGGATTTGAGGTACAACTCTTATTTTCATTTAAACTATGAAAAATATGGGTTCAGTTTGATTTCATATTTTCTTAGAACTAAATATATATGTAAATTAAAATGTCCTTTCGAAGAGGGCGATGGGATTTTGATTGTGGTGACCGACAGCTTCTTACGGGCAACTCATCCAATCAAATATAGTGACGACAACTTGTAAAGAGAGAAAGGCTTAGAGATAACTTCTAGGGATTTGCTTGGGAATGATTGTGAGATAAGTTGTGTCTTTTATTTCTTTTTTTTATAAACCTTTTTTTTATATATGAAATCTGTGTTTGGTCGTATCCTTCTCATGAATTCTGAGTAGTCTTCTTGATCCTTCTCTCAACTTTGAGATAAGGTTTTGTAAAGAATTGATTTTTTCTTTTATGGGTTTAAATGTTAATAATTTGTGATGATTTGAACGCCGATCTTCATTTATTTTTTGATCTGGCCAATTGAAATGTTAAAACTTGTTAAGAAACATATCTTCTAAAAAGGGTTATGATTTCTACAACAAGGGGAGAGTCACATTTGATTACATAGGAGAGTATGTCATTGTCGGTGATTATTTTGGGTTGGTTTGTGGGGTTGGCCGTAAGAAGCTATCGGTTACTGGAATCAAAATCCCGTCACCCGCTTCGGAATGATGTTGAAGTATGAAAGCAAAAAGACCCCATATTTTTCATAGTTTAAAATGAAAGTGCATTGTACCTCAAATCATGTATCTATCCCAAAGGATAAACACAAGAATTGGGGATGAGGCTCGTTCAAATAAACTAAGGAAATTATGACGTTCGTTTAGTCTACGAAACATTTGTATTTGCTGACAAGTTCCCCTATTTAATATAAAGGATTAAATAGGGTATATATTAAGCTGGGTTCGGACATGCTTCCTATAAGGGCAAGCCCCTATAGTTAATTACATCTTAAATGACCAAAGCCACCTAAGAAAACTCTCGATAAAAATCAAGAAACATTATCTTCAAGTAATTTCAAAAGGTAGGACTCTTCAACGAAATCGGATGTAGAGGTGTGAAAGGGGATTAATTCAAAATTGGAACATTTTATAGTAGAATCCAAAGGAAGAAGAACTAGGGTATGTCATGGATCTAGAGGAGAACCTCGGTGACTTCCCAAGCTATCCTAATGTTTGGCTTTAATTTTNTGTGTGAAAGGGGATTGGCTCAAATTTGGAACATTTTATTATAGAATCAAAAGGAAGAAGAACTAGGGGATGTCATGGATCCAGAGGAGANTAAGGAGTTTCAAAGGGTAGGACTGTTCAATGAAATCGAACGTAGAGGTGTGAAAGGGGATTTGTTCAAATTTGGAACATTTTATTGTAGAATCCAAAGGANAGAGGAACTAGGGAATTTCATAGATCCAGAGGAGAACCTCGGTGACTTCCCAAGCTATGCTAATGTTTGGCTTCAGTTTTGAGGAGAAGTACTTATGTGTTTCATCCTGCCAATTTTATTAGTTAGGGCTTANGTCGTGACAGACGACAACCTCTGAATCCTAAGACGATTTAGGGCTTATATTATATAGCACGGCTATACAAAGGCCTAAAAAAAGGTGAGGATTTACGTTGCATAAGCGAACAACCTCGAAGTCCTATGGCTTTATTGTTTAAGTCTAAGGAAGAAAGATTTGTTTAGCCGAGGAAGACAAGTTTTGTTGTTGTAGATGGTCGTGCTGCCCACCATGCTAGCTCGAAGCTCCTTGCCGCGACATGTTTGAGTTTTCTAGTGTGTCAAGTTATAATATCAAATCAGGTGGCCCTATGGNAAATTAAGTGTTTCATCCTGCCAATTTTTATTAATTAGGGCTTACATTTGTGTGAAACAATCACATAAATAGCCTAGAAGATGTGAGGATCTATGTCGTGACAAACGACAACCTCAGAATTCTAAGACGAGTTAGAGCTTATACTGTATAGCAGAGCTATACAAGGGGCTAAAGATAAGGTGAGGATTTACGTTGCGTAAGCAAGCAACCTTAAAGTCCTATGGCTTTGTTATTTAAGTCTAAGGAATGAAGAATGGTTTAGCTGGGTAACACAGGTTTTACTGTTGAAGATGGTCGTGCTGCCCACCATGCTAGCTCCAAGTTCCTCACCACAACGAGTTTGAGTTTTCTAGTGTGTCAAGTTATAGTATCAAATCACGTGGCCCTATGGTTAAAGTTCTTTAAATTTTTTTAGGGCATTGTAAAGTTGATTAGAGCGACACCGGTTAGGATCCTACGGTTCCCTCATTCCGGTACCACTATTTTCTATTGGATTCACTTAGTCCCAATAATTTCATTTAGACCGTGGGAAGCCTCGTTAGCAACCGTAGGTTACCTCCTCCGAGGGGTCAGTTAGGATCCTACGGTTCCCTCGTTCTGGCACCACTATTTTCTATTGGATTCACTTAGTCCACTTACTAAACTCAACTTAATGAATTCCCATTTCATTTAGCCCGTGGGAAGCCTCGTTAGCAACTGTAGGTTACCTCCTCCAAGGAATTTCCAATCATCCATTAGAGACGTCTTGATTTAGTTGAAGTTGTAGTTTTGTGTGATGTTTGTGATTAAATTTTGAGTTATTTTATANCTTAAAGTTGATTAAAGCGACACCGGTTAGGATCCTACGGTTCCCTCGTTTTGGCATCGCTATTTTCTATTGGATTCACTTAGTCCAAATGAACTTACTAAACCCAACTTAATGAGTTCGCATCACTATTTTTTAATGGATTCACTTAGTCCAAATGAACTTACTAAACCCAACTTAATGAGTTCCATAATTTCATTAAAACCGTGGGAAGCCTCGTTAGCAACCGTAGGTTACCTCCTCCTAGGGGTTCCCGATCTTCCAATGGAGACATTTTATGTCCAAATGAATTTACTAAACTCAACTTAATGAGTTCCATAATTTCATTTAGACCGTGGGAAGACCTCGATTAGCAACCATAGGTTACCTCCTCCAAGGAATTCCTGATCATCCGATATAGACATCTTAATTTAGGTTACCTCCTCCAAAGAATACTCGATCATCCGATAGGGAAATCTCAATTAAGTTAAATTTGTGGTTTTGTATGATGTTTGTGATTAAAATTTGAGTTGTCTTATATTTTGAATGTTGTGGCGGTGAATTTTATCTTTGTTGATTTTTTAATTTTTGTTTTGGTTATGGTTTCGTGGCTATCCTGAAGGTTTTAGTTTTCATGAAGGGTGACATTGTTGTTTAGCATGAAAATTGGGGGTATAGAAGTACAGTATGAAAGTACAAAAAAGACAATGCTGAAAACTGTAAAAGTGTACCTCGCGAGTCTTCTCGTTCCACCACCTGAAACTTAAAATGCATGTTAAGGCAGCTTATGAAGAGTAGGAAAGCTAAAATTTTGGTAATTTTCCTAACTCTATGTCATATCCTGTTGAGTCCTTAAAATTTTAATTAAGGATGATTTCCTTAAGCGAAAAATATTAAGTTTAATAGGCCTCTGAGGTATCCAACAAGCTAAGAGGGGGAAGCAGGTCCATGCCTCTCTCTTACCAACTAGTGAAAAGCCTCGAGCCCATTTAAACTCATTATGTTGTTTAATGGTTCACCCTGTGAATACCCTTATTACTCAATGAACCCTGATGTCTCAATTATCTCTAAGAAAGGGGTACTTATCATTTATCATTTAATTTTGGAGATTATGTGGGTGAAGACCCATGAAGGGGCAAGTTAGTGTAATTTGAACACTTAGCCAATATTCAAACTTAATTGGCTTAGTGGTGTTTCAAGGACGTTTGATTTAATTATGTTTATTTCTCTAATCCTCTTTTAGTCAATTTTTTATTTAACTTAGGTCACTACTAAGCCCTTAAGACCTAGGTGAGTGTCTTAATTAGAGGGTTAAGTTTTAAGTAGTCATGATTCATATTTGAATTTTATTTGAATCAAGGTAGGGGTATTAAATTGATTAATTATTGACTTCAAAAGTCATACCGCTAAGTCTAGGATCATTTAATTTTAATNATCTGGCGAGTCTTCTCGATCCACCTCCTGAAACTTAAAATGCTGTTAAGGCAGTTTATATGAAACAGGGAAGTCAAATTTTGGTAGTTTTCCTAGCCCTATCTCATATCTTGTTGGGTTCTTAGAAGTTTAATTAAGGATGATTTTGTCAAGCAAAACATATTAAGTTTAGTAGATCTTCAAGATATCAACAAATCTAAAGAAGCAGCAGGTCCGTGCTACTCTCTCACTGCCTGGTGGAAAATACCGAGTTCTTTTAAACTTATTATGTTGTTTAATAATTCATCCTGTAAATACCATTATTACTTAGTGAGTATTGATGTCTCAATTATCCCTAAGAATAGGGTAATTCTCACTTGTGATTCAATTTAAAAATTATGTGGGTGAAGACCCTTAAAGAGGCAAGTTAGTGTAATTTGAACACTTAGCCAAATTTTTAATCCTAATTGGGCTTAGTGGTGTTTCAAGGATGTTTGATTTAATTATGTTTATTTCTCTAATCCTTGTTTAAATGAAACTTGATTTAGCCTAAGTCACTATTGAGCCCTTAAGACCTATGTGAGTGTCTTAATTAGTTTTGAAAAGGATCAAGTTTTAGGTGGTCATGATTCATGATTTGAATTTTAGTTTGAAAATCAAGATAGGGGTATTAAATTGATTAATTATTGACTTCAAAATTCATACCCCTAAGTCCATGATTCATTTTTATTTTAATAAACTTCCAAATTTTAATGATTTAGAAATTTATTAACTTATCTTTTTTTTTTAATGAGGAAAGTCAGATTGGTTTCTACCAGTTAACCCCCTATGTCTCAAACATCAAATAAATTGATTAAGATCAGATGTTGCACATTTTCCCTCCTTGACTTAAGCCTAAATGTTAATTAAGGCTAAATTTACAAAATTACACATTTGCTCCTAAGACTCTAACACTTCATAATTTATCAAATTCAATTCAAATGACTTTGAAATTTTTATCCTACCTCACTCATGAGTCAATTAAGACATCAAAAAACAAAATGTGATTTTTCAGAATTTAATATTTTTTATATAATTATTTTCATGCAAAAGAAGGATTTTTCAAAAAAAAAATTCTTAACTTGACCAAAAAAGATTATAATCTCTTGAAATTTTTATTGAAGGTAGACCTAGACTAGGTAAGTCTTTGGATAAAATTTCATATTTTTTTAAATTCTCTGTTATTGATTAGAATTATTTTAAAATCTGGGATATTTAATAAAAATAAAATATTTTAAATTGTGAGAATTATGTTTTATATTTTTTAAAAATCTCTCTAAGGTTAGAGAACTCAAAGGAGTAGATTTCATATTTTTTTGATTTTTATTTGATTTATTGGAATTATTTTAGTGAAAAAACTCATTTTTAGCCTTTAAAAAATTATTTTTAAGCTTTAAAATTCAATATCTTTATTTAGATAATCAAGAAAAAATATTGTAATTGTTTCTAAGTGATTAAGAAGCAATTTAGAACATTTTCATCAATTTTATTATTTTTGTGATTTTTATGAATTTTTAATTATTTTAAATATTTAAAATAAGTTAAAATTCAAGTTTTTACTCTAAATATTACTTTATTTTTATAAAATATCCCTTATCACAGAGAACTCAACACACTAAGTTTCATAATTTTTTGAGTTATGTTTTGATTTTTAAAAATCTTTTAAATCCCAAAAGTGGTATTTGTCTTTAAAAATCAACTTAAGTTATCAAATGAACTCAAAATATTTTAAAAATTTTATGATGAGTTCTCTAGATCATAAATCATAGTGAAGATCAAAACTCAAATCATTTAAATGTTTATATTTTCCAAAATTAATTATCTTAGTGATTTAGTGTTTGTAAAATTTAAGTGCATTTTAAATGACTTGACCTATGAAATTATTTCCAAAAGCTCCTCTAGTCATAGTGGACTGTCCAAAATTTTCTTAGAATTTTCTAATAAATATGCTAATTTCCATGATTATTTTAAGGAAGTAATGTGCAAGATCTTGAAAAATATGGATCTATGTATAGGAACCTCCTCTGATTTTGGAAATATCAGAGGATGTTTCCCTTGATAGAGGCTATAACATGCCAAAATTTCAAGCTAAGGTGATGTATCAATGTGCATGGAGAATTAAATGATCCTAAAAAGTGTTTAATTAATTAAAAATATTTTATGCATCAAATGGATTTGAAATTTATTTCACATTATTCTCCTCTGTTCACTGAGCAAGTGGGTATTTTTATTTTATTTTTGTGATTTTTCTACACCAAGATATTGATTTTCTAAGTTAGGGGAGTTTAAATAAATAGAAAAAGCCCTAATTTTCTAATTATCCACGCGGCGCCATGTAGATCCTGGGCATCTCCAAAACTCAACGTGGTGCGCTCTTATTTGACGTCGCTGTCTACGCAAGCAGCCACGCATCCCACTATTTATGTAAAGAAGCGTTGTCTGACTTAATCTTGGCCATCCATTTGATACACGTGCGATTAGACGGCGCGTGATCATCATCCCTAATGGCTTAGGCCGAGAACCGTCCACCTTCAAGGCCTAAGTTCTCTCTCATTTCTCAACCAAATTAAGTGAAATTTTATTTAAAATGCTCGTCTTTGTGAGACAAACACATCCATACGGCTAATGTGTCATGAAATCAAGCCCAAGTAAATGGAGAATCAAAATAGGCTCATGAAGAGAAGAAGTTTAATACCTTTGCTCTGAGAAGGGAAACTTTAATCAGAGGTGCTCGGCACGTTCGTTGTGGTCCAAGGAGGCTAGGAATTGAGTCTCTGATCTTGGTGTAAGGCCTAGGTATGAATTCGACCAAGCTCAATTTTAGGTGTTGGTCTAGAGCTATGGTGGAGGCTATTTCAGAGTGTAATTTGATGGGGTTTTATCTTTTGTTACTATTGTGAAGGTGTGGGCACAAGCAATTGAAGTTTGGTGGAGTTTTGAGAGATGTCTTGTTTCTGCCCTAATTTTTAAGCTCAAAATTGGGGTTGTATAGGGGGAATCAAGGCAGTGGAGTGATTGGAATGGGTTGTGGAGATCTCAAGGAAGCTCTATGAGTGATTTGAGAGGCTCTCTTTGAGAAAAATTTAGCACACCTCCCATGGCCGTGGAAGTGAGTTTTTATAAAAATGGCCATGGGGTGGCTCTCAGGGAACAAGTTTGGGTGCATTGTGCTGCTTAGGTGGAGAGCAGAGGAGCTCTTCAATTTGATTTGGATGAGCTGGCCTCTAGGTTTAGTTTGGGTGAGGTGCCATGGGGGTGGCTCTCGGTTTTGACCTTTTCCGGCCACTAGGCTGGTCAGCCGGCCAGGGGGAGGTGGCTAGGAACTCAGGGAACCTAGAGGAATCCATCACAACAATTTAATGTAAATGTGCTTTGATTTGGTAAAGATATCTTAAGCATGTGTGTTTTTTGGAATAAGATCGCTTAGTTTTGGGAACCTTTTGTACATGGCTTGATTTAGGTGGTTTCATGGTGTTTGAACTGGTCACTAAGTCCAACTAATGGCTGTGATGGAGTTAATTTGGTGACTTTAGGGTGGTTAGGTCACATTTAGTGCATGGGTCCAAGTAGGTGCAAATGACCAAGACTTGGGTTTGGGCTAGGTTAGTCATGTAAATTGGCCCAATTTATTGATCAAAATTGTGTAGATGATTGTTATGAAGATTTTTAGTGAGGGGTTGATGTGATTTTGAGTTCAATTGTAGGTCAATTTGAGGGAATTTTGGTTTTTAGTCAATTTGGTAATGTTGGGCTAGGCTTGGGTATAGCTTGGGTTAAACTTGGGCTAAGTCCAAATTGATTGTTATAAATAGTCAATAGGGATCTCATGAAGAGTTTTAAACATGAATGGATGCCAATTTGGAGGTTAAGGATATCAATTGGGCGAAATTTGGAAACTTAGCCAATTTGGGGCTAAATTTGAGAATTTTGGATTTGGGCCAAAATAAAATGGATATGATGATTCACCAAGGCCGATTGAGGGTTGATTTTGTTGTATAGTATTGTTATCAAGATTTTTAAACATTAATTTGGGCCAATTGACTAGGCTATGGGTTCAATTTTGTGAGATTAGGTCATGTGGCCAAAGTTGGGGTTTTGACCTAAATCAAAAATGGGCTCAAATCATGGGCTAATTGAGCATGGACTTGGTTTAGTTTGGTCATATAAAAAGGTAATTTGAGTTTAGGATTGGAATTGGGGTCAATTGAGATCAAATTGATGGACATTTCAGTTAGATTTGAGAAAATTTGGGTCTTCAAAGGCAATTTTGGGGATTTTTGATAAAGATGGTCAAACTGGCCAAATTGGGTCATGTAGTAGTTGAGAGAAACACAATTAGGAATATTTGGAATTTATTGAGATTTTTTTGGAATTTCTGGAATTTTTGGGATTTTGATTTATGTAGGGGTATTTTGGTAATTTGGGGGTGTTTTAGGGGTAAAAGACCAAGATGGGTATTTTGGTAGAGTTGAGGTACCAACCATCACCAACAAGCCATGGACCAATGGAAACCCCATTTTAGGTCCTCGATATAGTGTTCTTAGCCAAACCATAGCCCTAGGGCTCGTAGGTTTAAGGGACCATCTACATGAGTATCCCAAAAAGATCAAGGGATCTAGGCTAGAAATTTGAGTTTAGGTCTGTGAGTGTATGTGAGTGTATGTGAGTGTAGATGAGAGTAGTGAGTGAATCAGCTCCAGAGCAACACCCAGGGTCAACCTTAAGGTCTAGCAGTCCTAAGGGCGACTCATCTTGAGTTTCCCCAATAATGCCCCACCTACTAAGTGCTAGAGGTTAGGACCAATATGTGGAACTTCAAGTTGAGTAGAGAAGAGGTAGAATTTCTAATGTTGAGGTTTTCTTGTCTACTTTTCTAAGAATAGTTAATATGAAAGTCTTATGGCTCTACTAAGTGCTAGAGGTTAGGACCAATATGTGGAACTTCAAGTTGAGTAGAGAAGAGTTTGATAGTGGTGAGGGTGCCTTTTCTAGTTTTCCAAAAATAGTCAATAGGAAAGTCATATGGCTAGACCTTAGGCTACTGAAATGAAAAACTAAACCTCAACCAAAAGTGAGGTCAACAAGGGGTGGTTTACTTAGGAAAATAGTGCATTTTACTTTAATTTCAAATTTTTGAAAATTGTACAATAGCGCCTAAGAGCCACATCTTGTGCTTAAGTAAGAGCAAACCTGAGAGGCAGGTGCCTAAGCGCCACTTACCCGTGCTTAAGCGCCGATTCATGAAAGTTGGTTCGTGAACGGTTAAAAGTGAATTTTTAAGCTAGAAATCACCATTTTTAACGCCACCATCACCTTCTTCCTCTTGCGTTCATAATTTTTTAGGGCTAGGGCACATCTAAAGTGAAGATTTCTTGGTGGAATTAAGTCAAATTTGCTAGATCCAAGTTCTTTGAGATAAAAGCTTTACTTCTATGTAAAAATTTTAGATTTTCACCATGTATTTTGAGCACATTTGGAGAAATTAGAAAATTCATTATTCAAGGTGATAAATAAGGAAAAATCTATGGAAATCGTATCAGAAGCTTAGTTTGTGCATTTGTAAGTTTAGTTTAGTGATTTAAACTCGATTTTTGAAGTTATTGTCATAATTTATCAAATTTGTAGAATGACACCAGGAATGAAGAGGAGCAAAGGCAAGGAACCTTTCAATTTGAGTATATTTGTTAGTTTCAAAGCTCAAGATCGGTATAGTGATGCATTACAATCATGCAAACTAATTCAAGAGCGATGTTTTAGAAATCCGGGTGCAGACGTGGAAGATTTAATTATTCGCCGACAGTGGGAACAATTCTATTGTTTCTCTGCTGTGGAAGTTATATCTGTTGTGAGAGAGTTCTATGCAAATCTCCCTGAAGCCATAGAAAATCGAGTCATGGTTCAAGGGAAGTTGATACCTTTTTTGCCGGAGGTAATCAACTTGTTTTACCATTTACCACCGGATATGTTATGTTTTTATACAAATTATAGTCCTATTGAAGCAGAATTAGACGAGATTATTCCTTACTTAACTGTAGGGAGAGGACTTTGGAAGATAACTAATGAAAGGAGAGTTNAAAAATGTGACTTTTCAAAATTTAATTTAATTTATAAAATTATTTTAATGCAAAAATAGGATTATTCAAAGAAAATTCCTAACTTGACCAAGTTAAATTATAATACCTTGAAATTTTTACTGGAGATAGACCTAGACTAGAGAAGCCTTTGGATCAAATTTCATAATTTTTTTAAATTCTCCGTGATTTATTATAATTATTTTAAGTTATGGGCTATTTAATAAAAATAAAATATTTTAAGTGGTGAAAATTAAGTTTTATATTTTTTAAAAATCTCCCTAAGGTCAGAGAACTCAGGGAAGTAATATTTATAATTTTTTGATTTTTCCTTGATTTATTGGAATTATTTTAGTGAAAACTCATTTTTAGCCTTTTATAAAAAAAATATTTTTAAGCTTTGAAAATAAATATCTTTATTTAGAAAATCAGGAAAAATATTCAAAAAAATTTTAATGCTTTGAAATCATATTTTTCTGATTTTTCTTTGATTTATTGAAATTATTTTAGTGTAAACTCATTTTTTAGCCTTTAAAAATTATTTTTAAGCTTTAAAATTCAAAAACTTATTTTTAGCCTTTTAAAAGTTATTTTTAAGCTTTAAAATTCAATATCTTTATTTATCAGAAAAAATATTCTAATTGTTCCTAAGTGATTAGGAAACAATTTATAACATTTCCATGAGTTTCATTATTTTTGTGATTTTTATAAATTTTTTAATTATTTTAAATATTCAAAATGGGCTAAAAATCAAATTTTTATCTTAAATATCATTTTATTTTTAAAAAATATCCCTGATCACAAAGAACTAAAGAAACTAAGTTTCATAATTTTTTTAGTTATATTTTTATTTAAAAAAAAATCATTTAAGTGTTAAGAGTGGTATTTATCTTTAAAAATCAATTTAAGTTATTAAATGGAACTCAAAATCATTCAAGTGTTAAAAGTGGTATTTATCTTTAAAAATCAACTTAAGGTGTCAAATGAACTCAAAATATTTTAAAGTGTCAAAAGTGGTATTTATTTTTAAAAATCAACTTAAGTTATCAAATGAACTCAAAATATTTTGAAATTTATGAGTTCTCTGGATCATAAAACACAGTGGCGATAAAAAATCAAGTCATTTAAGTGTTTATATTTTTCAAAACTAATCATTTTAGTGATTTAGTATTTGGAAAATTTAAGAATATTTTAAATGACTTGACCCATGAAATTATTTTCAAAGGTTTCTCTGGCATAGTGGACCTTTCAAAATTTTCTCGGGATTTAATATCCAATATGCTAATTTCCATGATTATTTTTAAAGAAATAATGTGGAAGATCTTGAAAAATGAGGATCTCTATATAGGAACCTCCTCTGACTTTGGAAAAATCAGAGAATGTTCCCCCTTACAGAGGCTACAACATGTCAAAATTTCAAGCCAAGGTGATGTGTCAATATGCATGGAAAATCAAATGATTCCAAATAGTATTTAATTAATTAAAAATATTTTATGCATCAAATGGGTTGAAAATAATTCCACACTATTTTCCTTTGTTGGTTTAGATATCAAATGGGCTACAACACCCAGAGAAATCCATCACAGCAATTTGGCAAAGATATCTTAAGCATGTGCATTTTTGGAAATAAGATCCCTTAATTTGGGGGACCTTTGGTCCAGATATCTTAAGCATGTGTATTTTTGGGAATAAGATCCCTTAATTTGGGGGACCTTTGGTCCAAGATTGATTTAGTTGGTTTCATGGTGTTTGGACTAGTCACTAGGTCTGACTAATGGCTGTGGTGGAGTTAATTTGGTGGCTTTAAGGTGGTTAGATCACATTTAGTGTATGGGTCCAAGTGGGTGCAAATGACCAAAACTTGGGTTTGGGCTAGGTTAACCATGTCAATTGGCTCAATTGATTATTGCCTTTAGTGTAGATAATCACAAAGAACAACTTTGGTGAAGGATGGAAGTGGTTTTGAGTTCAATTGAAAGGTCAATTTGAAGGAATTTTATTCAATCAATTTGGTCATGTTGGGCTAGGCTTGGGTCTAGCTTGGGTTAGCCTTGGGCTAGGTCTAAATTATAATTTGGTCATGTTGGGCTAGGCTTGGGTCTAGCTTGGGTTAGTACTTTAATCAATTTGGTCATGTTGGGCTAGGCTTGGGTCTAGCTTGGGTTAGCCATGGGCTAAGTCCAAATTGATTATTGTAAATGGTCAATAGGGACCTCATGAAGAGTTTTGAACATGTGACCTCATGAAGAGTTTTCAACATGAATTCTAAGTCCAAATTGATTATTGTAAATGGTCAATAGGGACATCATGAAGATTTTTGAACATGAAGGAATTTTGAACTTTAATTAATTTGGTCATGTTGGGCTAGGCTTGGGTCTAGCTTGGGTTAGTACTTTAATCAATTTGGTCATGTTGGGCTAGGCTTGGGTCTAGCTTGGGTTAGCCTTGGGCTAGGTCCAAATTGATTATTTTAAATGGTCAATAGGGACCTCATGAAGAGTTTTGAACTTGAATTGGAACCTTAATCAATTTGGTTATGTGGGCTAGGCTTGGGTCTAGCTTGGGTTAGCCTTGGGCTAAGTCCAAAATTATCATTATAAATGGTCAATAGGGACCTCATGAATAGTTTCCAATATGAATTGGATTCCAATTTGGAGGTTAAGGCAATCAATTGGGTCAAATTTGGGGACTTAGCCAATTTGGGGCTAAATTTGGGAATTTTGGATTTAG
>JXCR01148325.1:40558-62270 GCA_002079205.1 Phalaenopsis hybrid cultivar
CCAAACAAAATATTGCTCTTACTCATGAATGAGACCGTGAAGAAAGGCCTCACAAAGTCATGATTGTCGATGTGCAGAGGAATGCAGTCACCTTCTTCGTAAATATTGATGATGCAACTGTTAGGAATGCAAGTGGCAGGTAGGATATTCCACTTAACCATTCTCTTTATCATCCACTTTATCATTGGTGGTAACAGATCCACTTAGTCGTATCTGAGTATCCCAGGTGGATTCCCCTGTCTGTCGTTTGTAAAATTATAGCAACATCCACACTGGATAGTGATTCTTCCCTTTCCCTGCATCCATTTCTTCGGCTCGGAGTACGTTCTTTCCATGAGAAGGCCTGCTCGACCTCTATCCTCAAATCAAAGATGCAATTCAGAATGCTTCTTTCATTAGTTTCAGAGAAAACACTGGTATATAGCTCCAGGCCTTCCAATATGTTGATAAACTTTCCTTGAACCTCTTCTTAGAACTCAAATTCTCTCTTTTTTACCTTGCTTATTCGGTAGTATTCTACCATTCCGGGAGTTGGCTGTTGTCCGGGGCGTTCTTTCCTCTGGGCCTTGGTGGGAATCCAAACCGGTGCTGGCCGATTTGGAATATGAGATTCAAACTCAAGCGGGATGTATGATCCTGGGCTCCGCGGTGCGCATTGATCCGTCCCCAATGGGACATACGGCTCTTTTGCCACAAAATCTAGAGTCTGAGACTCATTGGTGCTTGACGTGTATTCTTCTAAGGTACCGAAACACTGTAGGTGTAAAACGTTGCAGTCCAGGCATTCTACAAATGCGTCCGTGACTGATGTCCTGGCTGGTATCTCGACGTTGCATGTTGGGGAACCTCTGCACAAGATATCTGGGATCGGGGGTAAATCTGTTCCTGTCAGAAATCCTGAATATTCATCTGTAGTGGGTAGGCTGGCAGAAGTCTCTCTCAGATCTGGATCGTAGATATGTCCCTCAGGAATGGGNAAAAAGAGAATTTGAGTTTAGGATTGGAATTGTGGTCAATTGAGATCAAATTGGTGGATATTTGTGTTGGATTTGGGGAAATTTGAGTCTTTAAAGGGCAATTTAGGGAATGTTGGTTAAAGATGGTCAATTTGGCCAAATTGGGTCATATGGTAGTTAATAGAAATGAAATTGGCAATATTTGGGATTTATTAGGATTTTCTGGGAATTTTTGGAATTTTTGAGATTTTGAGCCCAAGAGGGATATTTTGGTAATTTGGGGGTGTTTTAGGGGTAAAAGGCCAAGATGGGCATTTTGGTAGAGTTGAGGTGCCAATCATCACCAATAAGCCATGGACCAATGGAAATTACATTTTGGGTCCTCTACATAGTGGTCTTAGCTAAACCATAGCCCTAGGGCTAGTAGGTTTAGAAACCCCAATTTGGGTCCTCTATGTAGTGGTTCTAGCCAGACCATAGCCCTAGGGCTAGTAGGTTTAGGTCCATCTACATGAGTATCCCAAAAGATCAAGGGCTCTAGGCTAGAAATTCTAGGTTTAGGGTTGTGAGTGAATGTGGGTGTATGAGTATCCCAAAAGATCAAGGGACTAGGCTTAGAAGTTCTAGGTTTAGGGTAGTGAGTGATTGTGAGTGTAGATGAGTGTAGTGAGTGAATTAGACCTAGCCCTCCCTAGGGCTAGTAGGTTTAGGGGACCATCTACATGAGTATCCCAAAAGATCAAGGGATCTAGCTCTAGGGCTAGTAGGTTTAGGGGACCATCTACATGAGTATCCCAATCTATTAGAAATTTGGGTACAGATAAGTGTAGTGAGTGCCTTAGTGGGCTAGTAGGTTTAGGGGACCATCTACATGAGTATCCCAAAAGATCAAGGGATCTAGCTAGATTTGAGTTCAGGGTTGTGAGTGATTGTGGGTGGAGATTAGTGTAGTGAGTGCCTTAGCTCCAGACCAACACCTAAGTTCAACCCTAAGGTCCAGCAATCCTAAGGATGACTCATCTTGAGTTTCTCCCATAGTGACCCCACCTACTAAGTAATTAGAGGTTGAGAACAACATGTGGAACTTCAGGTTGAGTAAAGAAGAGGGTAGAATTTCTAATGGTGAGGGTGTCATGTCTAGTTTTCTAGGAGTAGTCAACAGGAAAAGTCCTATGGCTAGACCCTAGGCTATTAAAGAGGAGAAACTAAACCTCAACCAAAATTGAGGTCATCAAATGGACCCCAAATAGGTGGGGTGTGCTGGGCAAGCACACCGCGCGTATTGGCGTTGACCGACGAGATCAATAATAACCAATACAAACTCCTACGTCAGCAGACCTCAGAAGTATGTGTAGAGTTGTGTGTGTGATTTGTTTCTACTGCAGAATTAGCAGTTTGTGTGCTTAATCAAGTCGAGAAGTAGGGACTCTCGCTGGAGATCGAAGAGTGAATTTTGAGTTATGAAAATTTCAACAAATTCCAAAGGATGGGAGTCGAAAAGTAAGTGTTGACCTCGAGGTAGGAATTGAGATTCAAATATCGATTCAAAAAGAGGGAGAGTCAGAGTGTAAGGACCGACCTCGAATGTAATGAGTCAGAAATGTAGGATTGATTCAGGAATGAGAATTGAAATGTAGGTCAATTCCCAAAAGAGAGTGTCGGAATGTAAGGTCCAACCTCAAATGTAGAGAATCAAAATTTTAGGACTGATTCAGAAATGAGAATTGAAAAGTAGGTCAATTCTCAAAAGACAGTGTCGGAATGTAAGGTCCGGCTTCAAATATAAAGAATCAGAAATTTAGGGTTGATTCACAAATGAGAGTGAAAAGTAAGTCAATTCTCAAAACAACGTGTCGGAATGTAAGGACCGACCTCAAATGTAAAGCATCAGAAATTTAGGACTGATTCAGAGATGAGAATTGAAATGTAAGTCAATTCTCAAAAGAAAGTGTCTAGATGTAAGGACCGACCTCAAATGTAAAGAATCAGAAACTTAGGACTGATACAGAAATGAGAATTGAAACATAAGTCAATTCTCAAAAGAAGATGTCAGAATGTAAGGTCTGGCCTCAAATGTAAAGAATCAGAAACTTAGGACTGATTCGAAAATGAGAATTGAAATGTTGGTCAATTCTCGAAAGACAGTATCGGAATGTAAGGTCCAGCTTCAAATATAAAGAATTAGAAATTTATGGCTGATTCAGAAATGAGAATTGAAATGTAAGTCAATTCTCAAAAGAAGGTGTCAGAATGTAAGGACCGACCTCAAATGTAATGAATCAGAAATTTAGGACTGATTCGGAAACGAAAATTGAAATGTAGGTCAATTCTCAAAAAGAAGGTGTCGGAATGTAAGGACCGACCTCAAATGTAAAGAACCAGAAACTTAGGACTGATTCGGAAATGAGAATTGAAATGTAGGTCAATTCTCAAAAGACACTGTCGGAATGTAAGGTCCGGCTTCAAATGTAAAGAATCAGAAATTTAGGGCTGATTCAAAAATGAGAATTGAAAAGTAAGTCAATTCTCAAAAGAAGGTGTCGGAATGTAAGGTCCGACCTCAAATGTAAAGAATCAGAAAATGAAAATGAGAATTGAAATGTATGTCAATTCTTAAAAGAGAGTGGCAAAATATAACGACCGATGGACTGATTCGGAAATGAGAATTGAAATGTAGGTCAATTCTCAAAAGAAGGTGTCAGACTGTAAGACTGATTCGGAAGTGAGAATTGAAATGTATGTCAATTCTCAAAAGAAAGTGTCAGAATGTAAGTTGAAAGAAGGTGTCGGAATGTAAGGTCCGACCTCAAATGTAAAGAATCAGAAATTTAGGACTGCTAAAGAAGGTGTCGGAATGTAAGGTCCGACCTCAAATGTAAAGAATCAGAAATTTAGGACTGATAGAAATGAGAATTGAAATGTAGGTCAATTCTTGAAAGAAGGTGTCAGAATGTAAGGTCCGACCTCAAATGGAAATGAGAAAGAATGTAAGGACCGACCTCGAATGTAATGAATCAGAAATGTAGGACTGATTCGGAAATGAGAATGAAATGTAGGATTGATTCTAAAGTGTCGAAATGTAAGGTCCAACCTCAAATGTGAAGAATCAGAATTTAGGACTGATTCGGAAGAATCAGAAATGTAGGACTGATTCAAAAATGAGAATTGAAATGTAGGATTGATTCTCAAAAGAAAGCATCAGAATGTAAGGACCGACCTCGAATGTAATGAATCAGAAATGTAGGACTGATTCAGAAATGTGTTGGAATGTAAGGTCCGACCTCAAATGTAAAGAATCAGAAATGTAGGACTGATTCAGAAATGAGAGAATGTAAGGACCGACCTCGAATGTAATGAATCAGAAATGTAGGACTGATTCGGAAATGAGAATGAAATGTAGGATTGATTCAGGAATGAGAATTGAAATGTAGGTCAATTCTCAAAAATGAGAATTGAAATGTAGGTCAATTCTCAAAAGAAGGTGTCAGAATGTAAGGACTGACCTGAAATTTAGGTATCAGTTTTAAGGAGAGAGTCAATGTTTAAGTATCGATCTTGAAATGTTAGAATTGGAATGTAAATATCAATTCAAAGATGAAGGAATTGAAATGTAGTTATCAATTCAAATATATGAGAATTGAAATGTAAGTATCAATTCAAAGATGTGAGAATCAGAATTTAGGTACTGATTTGAAGATGTGATATGAAATTTACCAAGATCTTGTGATGTTGAATTTGCGGTAGTGTGTCATGTGGAAATGTTGATTTTGAAGAAGATTTGTAAATCTTCGTGGAGTTTTGTGCATAATGTGAAATTATGCGAGGATGTGTAGAGAGTTATTGTAGATAACGATGGTTGTGTTGCGCGCACAAAGAGTAGAAAATTTTAAAAACGGAAGTATCCACTCAACAGGTTTGTTTTATTTTCCTATTGCTTTTTTCACAATTAATTTTTCAAAAATGTGTTTGTTTAAAGTTTTAATTTCAATTGGATGATTTTCAAAAGAAATTTGTTTTGTTATTTATTTATTACAATTATCTTTTATTTGTGTTTCATTTATTGTTGAAAATTTGTCGTTTCGTTCTTTGTTCATTGGAACTCTGAACCATTGCATGGTTTGCGGGCTTTCATCCATCGCACAAAAAGACAATTGACAAAAAGGCACAACTTGAGAGAAATTTCCATTAATCTACTTCAATAAAGATGTTACAGATCAAATATAGGCTAATGCCTCAAAGAGGGTACATCATATAATACATGCTGAAATGCATTAAGAGTCTTCTCAAGATATGAGTACAACATAGACTAATTAAATCAGATACATGTCATGTTTGTTAAAAGAAAGCAAGTGAGTCCTCTGCGCTTGGTATATCGAGCTCTTAATCAAGCAGACCTTCTGAGTCATGCTTCAGGATAAGTACCCTTTGCATGTATTCAGAGGTACAACCTTTTCATAGCTTGTAAGGAAACAATTCCTCCAACTCCGGGTCTTACTGGAATCCATATGGTATCTTACTGTCATCCATTCTGCGGAAGGTCACAGAAACCCTACAATATCGTACTCCTGGAATGCAGTGTTTGACAACGTCTACACCGTTGCCCTTGAGAACAAGTATTGAACCAATTGGAAGAGGAATCTCCACAGCTCCTCTATATTCACCAGGGCCGATTATATCGATTTCTTTTCCAAACAAAATATTGCTCTTACTCATGAATGAGACCGTGAAGAAAGGCCTCACAAAGTCATGATTGTCGATGTGCAGAGGAATGCAGTCACCTTCTTCGTAAATATTGATGATGCAACTGTTAGGAATGCAAGTGGCAGGTAGGATATTCCACTTAACCATTCTNAACAACTATTAAGCCCCTTGCTGGAGTAGCTATCATGGAGGGCAGTCGACCGGGCCCCTCCATCGGATCTTGTTCTGTTATCACGTTTTTACCCTTACGTGACACGTCGTCTTCCCCTCCATCGGATCTTGTTCCTCTATCACGTTTTTACCCTTACGTGACACGTCGTCTTGAGTGGTCACCCTCAACAGTGAGGGTACCATCACGTTTTTACCCTTACGTGACGCGTCGTCCTGAGTGGTCACCCTCAACAGTGAGGGTATCCCTTCTTTTCTTCATTGCTGACTATGCCCATTAGAGGGCCGTCGTAGTCCATATCAATCTGGTTGAAATCCAAGTCAAAATCTATGACACCTCCTTGTGGTGCCATCTCTTCATTCAGTGCAAGGTTCTAGCCTCCTGGAAGGTAAAGTTCAGCCTCTGTCCTGACATTTTTCTACAGACGACAGAAAGAAATGTCAGTGGGCCAAAGTTTTGCATGAACAAGAACAAAACAGAGTATCCATGAAAGTAAATTTTAGTTTGTTTTGATGAAAAGGATTACTCATTTTATGTGTGAGTTTTGTTTTAATTTAATGGAATTTTTAAATCCAAAAGTAGAAAAGAGAATGTGTGAAGTTCAAAAAAAACTTCTCAAAATTTTCATTATATATGAGATTAATTATAAAATTTGGACCCGGTCATAGACATATGGCCATATAGATAACCCTAAAACAATCAAGGTTTCAAAATTTCAAAGCAAGCAAAGGAAAGTAGAGGTAAGCGGCATTAAGCAACATCAGGTCACGTAATGGGTTTTCAGGTATCATCCATTTATCGGTAACATGGGTCTTTCACCCCGGAAGTCCACTAACTGGTTGGCTCCTCTTGTATAAACCTTCTCAACGACAAATGGTCCCTCCCAAATTGGCTCGAATTTGCCACCTATTTTGCGGCGAGCAAGAATAGGTCTTTTGAGCATGAGTACGAGGTCACCAATTTTGAAAGTCCTTGGGCGGACCAATTTGTCATGGGCCTGTACCATCTTTGTTGGGTAGAGCTCCAAATGTTGTTGTGCTTCCAATCATTTTTCCTCGAGACTCTCCAGTTCTTCAAGCCTGAGTTTTTTTCTTTCTTCTGTTGTAAGTTGGTTGGCAACGGTGAATCTGAGAGATGGTTTCTGGATCTCTAACGGTAACACGGCCTCGGTCCCGTACACGAGCATATAAGGTGCACACTGAGTGGTAGTCCTGAAAGTCGTCTGGTAGGCCCATAAGGCTTCTAACAGCTTGTTATGCCAACCCAGTTTATTTTCATCCAGTGTTTTCTTCAAAATCTGTACCAGTGTCTTGTTGAAAGCTTCTACCAGACCATTTGCTCTTGGATATTAAATTGTAGAGTATCTCCAATCTTTCTCATAACTTCTGACGAAATTGTTGATCTTTGTGCTTTTGAAAGCTGTCCCATTGTCAGAGATTATTCTTCGCGGTACTCCGAAATGGTAGATGATTTGGCTTTTGAAAAATTGAAGGACGTTCTGTGCCGTAACCTCACGTAACAATACTGCCTCTGCCCATTTGGAGAAGTAATCTGTAGTAGCAAGTATGAATCTGTGTCCTTTAGAAGATGGGGGGTCTATTGGACCTATTATGTTAGTGCCCCAACACTCGAATGGCCACGAGGCAAAAGGTTGTTGTAGCACATTCGGAGTCTAGTGTAAGACCACCCCATGCACTTGGCATTGGTGACATCTTCTGGCTGTATCCATGCAATCAGTAGTCTTTTAATCTTCATTTTCATTTTTGGTCCTGACTGGTGAGCGTCACACAATCTGGCATGTACTTCTTTGAAAATATTATGTGTCTCGGCTCTGCTCAAACACCGTAGCCACATTTGGTCTAACGATCTTCTATCGAGAACATTTCCCACCATGGCGTAAGACATGGCCCTTCTTGTGATGTGGTGTGCCTCAGCCTTCTTCTCTGGCAGCTTTCCAGTATGCAAAGATTCTATTAATGGCTGCGTTAATCATTGTTGATGCCTGCGACTGTATTCACGGTTTCTTCTTTTCTAAGTTTGTGTAGAGTTTCGAAATTGCTTCAAGACAAGACTCGTTTTCCTTGCACCATGATTTCGATGGAATCCTCCGAGGGACACGCCATTTCCTTAGCGAGTTTTGCTAAAGCGTCGGCATGACCATTATCTCCCCGATGAATCCGGTAGAAAGTCACCTCAGGAATCTGCTCCAGGAGCTTCATCGCGTACAAATGGTATTCTGCTAATCTTGGTTTTAGAATTCTGTATTGTCCAGTGACTTGCTGGATGACAAGTTGAGAGTCACCATAAATGGCATATGTTCATTATATCCATCGAAATTGCCAATTCCAATCCGGTGATTAAGGCTTCATTATTGGTACATGGCTCCGTTAGGTGGTATGAAAACCTCAACGTACCCTTATCTGGCGTAATAAAGATCAAATTGATCCCTACCTTGCCTGATATAACTGTGTCTGATCTCTTGTCTTTCCTAGCTGACAAGGCACTATCGAAGTACATTTCCCAGCGCTGCGCATTGGAAAACTCCATTTGTAGCATTTGCTCGTCTGGTAACTCGTCATTGAGAGAGGACCCAGCTGGCAGGGGGTGTGCAATGAGAAAATCTGCTAAAATCTGTCCCTTGATAGCACGGAGGGGCACAAAATTTATATTAAATTGTAATAAGATCATTGACCATCTCGCTAAACGTCCGGAGAGTGTTGGTTGGGTCATCAAACATTGCAATGGATTAACTTTCAAAATTAGGGTAATCTTGTGAGAAAGCATGTAATGTCTAAGCTTGAGCGGTGAAAATTAGTACCAGATGATGCTTCTCAATAGGTGGATACCTTACCTCCGTTGGTATTAGACGGCAACTCAAGTAGTAGAGAGCATCTTCTTTTCCCTCGTCATTGACTTGGACTAAGAGGGCTCCAAGAGAGTCATCCAAAGCCGTGGTATAAAGTATCAACGGTTTTCCTGGGCAAGATAGGAGGTGTCATTAAATATTGTTTAACGTCCTCAAAGGCCTACTGGATTTTCTCTTCCCAAATAAATTTGTCATCCTTTTTAATTAATGTAGAGAAAGGCTGACACCTACCTGAGAGATTAGAAATAAAGCGTCTCAGATATGTCAATTTCCCCTGGAAGGAACGTAACTGCTTCAAGGTTTTAGGAGGAGGCATTTCTAAGATAGCTTTAATCTTATTCGTGTCGATCTCGATTCCCCGATGACGGACAACGAATCCTAGAAATTTCCCGGAGGTGACGCCGAAAGCGCACTTTAAGTGATTCATTTTAAGGTCATATCATCATAACCGTTCAAACACAATCCTCAAATCGTACAAATGGTCTATTTTCCGTTTACTTTTGATGACCAGATCATCCACGTAGCATTCTAGTTGATTGTGAATGAGGTCGTCAAAAATCTTCGTCATTGCACGCTGATATGTAGCTCCGATGTTCTTTAGGCCGAATGGCATCAGTGTGTAGCAGAAGATTTCAATCGATGTTCTGAAAGCTGTAAACGCTGCGTCCTCGGGAGCCATCTTGATTTGGTTATACCCTGACGATCCGTCCATGAAGGAGAAAATTTCATGTGTTGAAGCGATGTCCACCATCATTTTCGGTATAGGTAGTGGGAACTAGTCTTTTGGACATGCCTTGTTCAAATCTCTGAAGTCGACGCAAACGCAGATCTGTCCATTTTTCTTTTTAACCGGTACAATATTGGCTAACCATGTGGGGTACTGCTCTTCTTTAACAAAGTTGGCATCTATCAATTTCCTTACCTCGGCGATGACTTGTTGGTCTATTTCAAGGCGCATTCTCCTGGGAGCTTGTTTTACTGGGGTTACATTCTTGTCCACCCCAGTTTATTGACTGCAACCTCTATTGACAGTCCTAGCATTTCGTCATAGCTCCATGAGAAGTAATCTTTGAACTCTGCTAATAGTTTGACCAGTTCTGCAGATTCTTCCTCATCAAGTAGAGAACTTATAAATGTAGGTCGGGGTCGTTCTTCAGTCCCGAGGTTAATCTCTTTCAATTCATCGACAGTGGATTTAATTTCTTCCTCAAATTTTGGGGGAGCATCTTCTATTGGTTGATCAGTAGACTCTGGCGGAGCATCTTCTATTGGTTGATCAGCAGAGTCATTCTCTATATCGAGACAATCCTCTTCTGACTCACTAGTAACAACCATGCAAAATTAGAGCATCTTCTATTGGTTGATCAGTAGAGTCATTCTCTACATCAAGACAATCTTTTTCTGAGTCATTAGTAACAACCATGCAAAATTCAGAATCATCGACTGGTCCAACTGTACCAAATCCGAGACCTTCTTTTGAATTGGGAGTTCGCCTTTTAGTATTCCACAATTTTTCAAAGAGTTGACATTTATCTTTTGGCATTTGTTTTGGTAAATGTCCCTGTTGAATTAACTTTTGAACACAAGGCGAGAAGTAACCAAAAGGCAATTCCATTAATTCATTAGAATCAACATCCAAATTTACATGTTTTTCAAGCTCAGTAGAGGTAGAAGCGCGGTAAAATTTTATCGGCTTTGAACCAACACTACGGACTTTCTTGACCTCTAAACTCTCGATCTTTTGAGGGAGAATCGGAGTGTGGGTCATAGTATTCACATAGTGGTTTATCCAATCATACATTGTTTCATATTCATTTCTCTCTGTATCTTCTAAGGATATCTCGTATTGAGGCTTTTTCTATTTTGTCATCATTATCTCATCTTCAGAACTGTCTTCATCACCAATGTTGACAGCTGGCCTAGTCCGTTCAACAATTAAATTGATCTTTCCCCGTCCGCGTCCCCGGCCTTGACCTCGGGTGCGTGAACTAGAAGAACCTCCACCAACTCGTTGTAAGGGCGTGGTAGAATGTTGTTGAAGCGGAGTTGTATGGCCTTCTTTTTGTGATCCTTCTGAATCTTTACCTTTGTGTGTCAAAATCTCACGCGAGAAGACAGACTTCTTTGGAGGCGCATAGTAGGCAACATCTTCATGGATACGCGAGAAGACAGTCTTCTTTGGAGGCACGTAGTAGGCAGCATCTTCATGGATACCAACTTCCGTGCGAGAAGACAGTCTTCTTTGGAGGTGCGTAGTAGGCAGCATCTTCATGGATACCAACTTCATGAGAAGACTGTCTTCTTTGGAGGCGCGTAGTAGGCAGCATCTTCATGGATACCAACTTCATGTACTGAAAACGGTTGTAGGTCTCCTTGATGCAATTTTCTTGACCATCTTTCTAGTATTTAATGCACTGGTGTATGAATGATGGAACCATATTATGCTCATGAATCCATGGTCGAAATACAATTTTCTTGACCATCTTTGAAGTATTTAATGCACTGATGCAGGGATGATGGAACCATGTTATGCTCATGAAACCATGGTCGACCCAATAGAGCGTTAAAAGAGGTCTCGGCGTCGATGATATGAAATTTAATGGTTGTTATGAGTTCTCCAACCTTCATAAGTAATGTGATTGATCCTAGGGCTCTTTCTCCCTTTTGGTTGAATCCTCTTAACATCATATTATCGGGGATGAGCTCCTGAACATCAAAGTCCAAATATGCTAACGTCCTTAGACTCATCAAGTTAAGAGATGCTCCATGATCCACTAAAACTCTGGATAACACAAATCTGTCAATGTTGACAGAGTTGTAGAGTGGACGGTTGTGGTCGGCGGTACCGAGTAGCAAGTCTTCATCTGTAAAGGTTACCCTTGATTGTTCTCTCAACGAGCAAACTTCATCTGAGGATGTGATAGCCAACTAAGCTAAGCAAATTTCTGGATCTAGCAAAGCTGTAACTAGAGATTCTCTCATCTCCTTTGACAAGATCAGAGCATCGTCGATGCTTAGTGGGGCATGCAAATTCCTAAGATGAGCTAGTACGTTGTAATCTACTTTGTATGATCCTCTGATTTTATCTTGATTATGTGGTTCTTCCACTGGCGGAGGTGAAGTTATCTCTTCTCGAGTTATTATCAGTTTTTCTTTGTCTGCTGGAGCTATTCTTGGTGGTAACACCTTTCCGCTCCTCAAGTTAACTTTTGTGACTTCTTCTTCTTGAGATATCATTGTTGAATCTTCTGGTGTNTCCCCGATGACGGACAACGAATCCTAGAAATTTCCCGGAGGTGACGCCGAAAGCGCACTTTAAGTGATTCATTTTAAGGTCATATCATCATAACCGTTCAAACACAATCCTCAAATCGTACAAATGGTCTATTTTCCGTTTACTTTTGATGACCAGATCATCCACGTAGCATTCTAGTTGATTGTGAATGAGGTCGTCAAAAATCTTCGTCATTGCACGCTGATATGTAGCTCCGATGTTCTTTAGGCCGAATGGCATCAGTGTGTAGCAGAAGATTTCAATCGATGTTCTGAAAGCTGTAAACGCTGCGTCCTCGGGAGCCATCTTGATTTGGTTATACCCTGACGATCCGTCCATNCTTTGGGGATCGAGATCACAACTAGCTTGGTTAAAATCAGTTATGTTATTACCAGAAATAGTCAGAACGTAGCCAAAATCACAACCATTATATTCATAAGACCCCGGAAAATAGTCAAAATGTAGCCGAAATCACAACCATTATATTCATAAGACCCCGGAGGGACAAAAATTATTACCAGAAATAGTCAAAAAATATCCGAAATCACAACCATTATATTCATAAGACCCCGGAGGGACAAAAAGATAATCATACAAGCCTAAATCACAACCATTATATTCATAAGACCCCGGAGGGACAAAAAGATAATCATACAAAGTCAAGGGCTAGAGGACTTTCTTCCATGAATCCGAGACAACCAATCTAGTAGAGGTAGCCCCTATCCTACCCCCCGTGCTATCAATCTTGGCAGTGACGCTCTTCTTTTTCTTGTTCTTTGTCCTGGACGATGATGGATTTTCTGGTGAAATCTTCATCTCAGGCTCGGTATGCTGCAGACTCTGAATGGAGGCTTGTTTTGATGCAGACTGTAGCTTGTTCAGTATCTTCTTGGAAGATCTGCTCCATACCTCATTCCATCCTTCTTCAGTATTTCTAGAAGTTTGTTTTGATGAATCCTGTATCCGATTGAGGACCCTCTTAAGTTGTGCTCCATCCATCTATTCCGACATTTGGATCAATTAGGGAGATTGACTCAGCTGAAATCATGTTTATGGAACCTTTTTCAGGTTCTCTCAAATACTACTTTGGGATTGTTATATTCTCTCCCTTGAGGTTCTTCTCAAGCTAGTCTTTAAAGATGAAACACTTGTCTATAGTGTGCCCAAGAAACCGGTGGTACGGGCAATAATTTGGCTCATTCTTCTTATCCTCCTCTTCAGGTTGCTTTGGATCAGGTAGTTTGAATTCTGGTTTCTTCATCAAGCTTTTGCATATTTTAGGTGCAGCTTAATCTTTGAAGGAGTAAACAACTTTCTGTCGCTCTAACAGGGATATTCTTTTATCCGTTGTTCGAGGTGATCCCTCCTGAGACGGCCAATGATTGGATTGACTGCTCTGTTTCTGAAGGTACTATGATGAAGACTGACGATGATCTTCTACATATATCTTTATCGGCTACTTTCCTTTGTCGACAGTTGCGACTACCCCTGATTTCTTTTCAAACACTCTGGNTTGTGCCTCAACAAATCTTTTCACAAATAACTATTCCAACTCAGAAAATATTTTAACTGACCTGTTGGGCAGGTCGGCGTACCAGTCGAAAGCAATCCCTGACTAGATGCTAACCAACTGCTGGCAGAGTAGACCCTTGTTATTCCTTGTGTTTCCACAATTGGCTCAAAAATGGGATATATGTTGTCTGGGATTTCCAGTCCCATCATATATCTTGAAGTTTGGGGTTACAAAGCCCTTGGGGAAAGGCACGGCATCAAATTCCTCCGGATAAGGTCTACCGTTTAAAGTTAATGCACCGCCCTTGGACTGGGCTAAGGCATCCCGTAATTGTTCAACCATTTGCTTGAACTCTTTTTCTGGCATGGCACTTGATGGAGAATCCTTCTTTCGTTGTTCTTCTTTATCTGTCGAAGTAGCCTCCCCTCTTTCATCTGTGATGTGTATGATTTCTGGCTGGTTAATTTATGGAGAAGCCAATCCTGGTGCTTGGGATTGCCCCTGAATGGTGGCCATGGCGGTCGTAGCTGCAGTCATCTCTTCTATTCTTTTCTCCAGTAGAACAACTTGCTCATCCCTGAGGAGGATAGCCCTACACAGCTCATCTACAGCGTTCTCTTCAATGTGAGGTTGATCCTCGCGTGCAGATGTGGTAGCTCTGGTTTTGATCACATGGACATCCATGAAATTTTCCTCCAAGTAATCACTGTAATCAAAATCCATGTTGTCACTATTGACAGAAACTCCGTGTTCTCAAGCTAACTCAGAAATCTCAATCCTGAGTTTCTTAACTTTTTCTTCAATTATCAATTCCTTGATTTCTTTAAGATCTGGAGGACCCTGATGGAAATCCTCAACTTGTTCCTCCATCTTGCTGGCTATTGTCGTGATGATGTCAGATATTTCAGGCACTGGTTTTGCTTCCTGTCTTGTAGGCTCACTGAACTGTATCGGTGCAGGGACCTTGGGTGCCCATACCCTCTTCTTCTTTGACGATGATGTCTCAGAGCGGGACATCTTGGTAGAGACATCGGTATGTCGAGGGAAGGTATGCTCCCCGTGGTGTAGACCGGCTATAGTGTCAGGTAATCGTCTTGTCTTTCTTTCCATGATTGTAGGAATAATGGGTAAACCTCTCGGACCCAGTCTTGACTTAATCGGCCGGTGACCTGTGGTTCTGGTGGTGGTATTATCAGCGGTGACCATAATGGTATCGACTCGGTTTCCCAAACGGAGCCAAACTGGAACACGGGTAGGTGACTCTATAGTCGACCTACGAGAGTTTCTAGCGGACTTAATATCCTTCAAAATTTCATTCTTCATACGAGGGGAAATTGCATGTCCCACTTGTTTAAGTAATTCACTAACAAAACATCCTTCTTTAATAGCAAGCCTTCTGAAGACTGCACTAACTCGGGTGATGGGGCTGAACTTCTTTCCCTTCTCACCATGTCCATGAGGTGATAGTAATGCAGCAGCAATCTTCCGGATACTCTCATATCCATCAGTATCTGTCAGAGGATGGAATCTACTCCCTCGCAATAGTGGGTAAATTTCCGGTAATACCTCTTCAACTTGATGAGGCACCTCCTCATCAGGTGTATTTTCAGGAGTCTGGGCTTTGATGGCCCTCCAAATTCTCCTATCAAGGTTCCTTCTTTGAGTTCGGGTCAGTGGTACAGTCCTTGAACTCGAACCAATCTCAAACACGGGTGGTGGAACAGTTAATCCATCAGTCGAATCTTTGATAATCATCACTTCCTTCCCCTTAGCAGCAGCAGAGATAGCAGGCTCGATGACGGGTGTCATGACGGCAGCAGCTTTAGCCTTCTTGCCAGCAGGGAAGTCTTGAAAGCAGTTCAAACTGAATTCTGCAGACGGCTCTGGAACTTCCGGGGCAATGATCTTCATTACCACGAATGGGGCTTTCCCGATGATAACCTCAAGGTCTTCAAATCTAGCTCCGAACTTGATGGTGGGAGCGACGTTACGGGCGTTGCGGTCCGTCGGCAGGTTGTAAGAAAAGGTCAGCGTTGGGTAAGCCATCACAGCGAGCTTTAAAACAGCAAGTTTTAGGGTTAGCTATATGGCCAAAAACCTCGTAATCCTTAGTGCAAGCACTGAAAGTAGAGGTTACTTTGTAGACCGGGAGGGTCTTAATTTACAGGTAATTTTAACATCTTTATTTAAAAGGGTGTAAAATTAAAATAATATTTCAAAGTGCGCGCAACACAACACGAGTTGGTTCAATTTGCGAAGTAGCAAACCAAATGTGAAAAGGAGTTGTGAGAAAGTTTGGGACCCAGTACGTGACCCAACTCGTGGCAGAAAATACCCAGGTGGAGTTAATCCACCAACACACCTATTGGGGGTCCGACCTCACATAAAAATTTAAAGAGTCCTTAATGGCCTTCTGAACCCCTCTGTTCAAAGATGGTTGAACAGCCAAGTCCTGAAAAAAATTTAAGAAGTCCTTAATGGCCTTCTGAACCCCTCTGTTCAAAGATGGTTGAACAGCTAGTCCTGAAGTCCAAGGAGTTAGTTGTACTTTTCCCAGATAGAAATGAGTAAAGTATGCTAACAAAAGAAGGGTAATTTGGTCCAAGAGGGACATGGACGTATTACCGATGTCTGAAGATAATATTTTTTTGATTTTTATGGAGAGAAAAGCTCGTCCAGCAGAGTCGCCAGAAGCTGTCGGCAATTATTTTGGGTTGGTTTGTGGGGTTTCCTGTAAGAAGATGTCGGTCGCTGGAATCGAAATTCCGTTGCCCGCTTCGGAAGGACGTTGAAGTAATTTTTCATAGTTTAAAATGAAAGAGCATTGTACCTCAAATTTTGTATCTATCCAGAAGGATAAACACAAGAATTGAGGATGAGGCTTGTTCAAAGAAACTAAGAAAAGTATGACGTCCGTTTGGTCTGCGTAACCTTTGTATTTGCCGACAAGTTCCCTTATTTAATATAAAGGATTAAATAAGGTTTATATTAAGCTCGGTTCGGACATGCTTCCTATAAGGGCAAGTCCCTATAGTTAATTACATCTTAAATGACCAAAGCCACCTAAGAAAACTCTCGATAAAAATCAGAAAGATTATCTTCAAGGAATTTCAAAGGGTAGGACTCTTTAACGAAATCAGACGTAGAGGTGTGAACATTATCTTTAAGGAATTTCAAAGGGTAGAACTCTTGAACGAAATCAGATGTAGAGGTGTGAAAGGGGATTGATTCAAATTTGAAACATTTTATTGTAGAATCCAAAGAAAGAAGAACAAGGGGATGTCATGGAACCAGAGGAGAACCACGGTGACTTCCCAAGCTATCCTAATGTTTGGTTTCAATTTTGAGGAGAAATATTTAGGTGTTTCATCCTGCCAATTTTATTAGTTAGGGCTTACATTCGTGTGAAATGATCACACAGATAACCTGAAAGATGTGAGGATTTAGGTCATGATAGACGACAACCTCATAATCCTAAGACGAGTTAGGGCTTATATTATATAGCAGGGCTATACAAAGGCCTAAAAAAAGGTGAGGATTTACGTTGCATAAGTAAGCAACCTCAAAGTCCTATGGCTTTGTTGTTTAAGTCTTTGTTTAAGTCTAAGGAAGAAAGATTTGTTTAGCTGGGGAAGACAAGTTTTGCTGTTGAAGATGGCTATGCTGCCCACCATACTAGCTCCAAGCTCCTTGCCGTGACATGTTTGAGTTTTCTAGTGTGTCAAGTTATAATATCAAATCAGGTGGCCTTATGGTTGAAGTTCTTTAAATTTTATGGAGGGGTATATTAAAGTTGATTAGAGGGACACCGATTAGGATCCTACGATTCTCTCGTTCCGACACCACTACGTATTAAAGTTGATTAGAGCGACACCGGTTAGGATCCTACAGTTCCCTCGTTCCAGCATCACTATTGTTATAATATCAAATCAGGTGGCCTTATGGTTGAAGTTCTTTAAATTTTATAGAGGGCATATTAAAGTTATGTCAAATCAGGTGGCCTTATGGTTGAAGTTCTTTAAATTTTATGGGGGCATGTTAAAGTTGATTAGGGTGAACACCGGTTAGGATCCTACGGTTCCCTCGTTCCGACACCGCTACTTTCTATTGGATTCACTTAGTGTCGAGTTAGGATCCTACGGTTCTCTCATTCCGGCACCACTTTTTTCTATTGGATTCACTTAGTCCAAAATTAGGATCCTACGGTTCCCTCTTTCCGGCATCACTATTTTCTATTGGATTCACTTAGTCCAAATGATGGGTCCTACGGTTCCCTCGTTCCGGCATCACTATTTTCTATTGGATTCACTTAGTCCAAATGGTGTACGGTTCCCTCGTTCCCGCATCAGTATTTTCTATTGAATTCACTTAGTCCAAATGAACTTACTAAACCCAACTTAATGAGTTCCATGCATCACTATTTTTTAATGGATTCACTTAGTCCAAATGAACTTACTAAACCCAACTTAATGAGTTCCATAATTTCATTAAAGCCATGGGAAGCCTCGTTGGCAACCGTAGGTTACCTCCTCCGAGGAATTCCTGATCATCCGATAGAGACATCTCAATTAAGTTAAATTTGTGGTTTTGTATGATGTTTGTGATTAAATTTAGAGTTGCCTTATATTTTGAATGTTGTGGCGGTGAATTTTATCTTGGTTAAATTTCTAACTTTGGTTTTGGTTATGGTTTTGTGGCTATCCTGGTGGTTTTAGTTTTCATGCAGGGTGACATCTTTGTTTAACATGCAAATTTGCGGGTATAGAAGTACAGTTTGAAAGTACAAAAAAGACAATGCTGAAAACAGTAAAAGTGTACCTAGCGAGTCTTCTCGTTCCACCACCTGAAACTTAAAATGCATGTTAGGGCAGCTTATGAAGAGCAGGAAAGGTAAAATTTTGGTAATTTCCCTAACCTTATGTCATATCATGTTGAGTCCTTAAAAGTTTAATGAAGGATGATTTGATTAAGCAAAAAATATTAAGTTTAATAGGCCTCTGAGGTATCCAACAAGCTAAGAGGGGGAAGCAGGTCCATGCCTCTCTCTTACAACCTAGTGAAAAGCCTCGAGCCCATTTAAACTCATTATGTTGTTTAATGGTTCATCCTGTGAATACCCTTATTACTCAGTGAACCCTGATGTCTCAATTATCTCTAAGAATGGGGTAATTATCATTTATCATTTAATTTTGAAAATTATGTGGGTGAAGACCCATGAAGGGGGAAGTTAGTGTAAGTTGAACACTTAGCCAAATTTCAAACCTAATTGGGCTTAGTGGTGTTTCAAGGATGTTTGATTTAATAATGTTTGTTTCTCTAATCCTCTTTTAGTCAATTTTTTATTTAGCTTAGGTCACCACTAAGCCCTTAAGACCTAGGTGAGTGTCTTAATTAGAGAGTTAAGTTTTAAGTAGTCATGATCAATGATTTGAATTTTACTTGAAAATCAAGGTAGGGGTATTAAATTGATTAATTATTGACTTCAAAAGTCATACCCCTAAGTCTAGGATCATTTCATTTTAATAAACTTCCAAATTTTAATAATTTAGAAATTTATTAATCTTAAATAAGAAAGTGCAATTGGTTTCTACCAATTAACCCCTTTGTATTTCAAACATAAATTAATTAAGATCAGAGGTTACCCATTTTCCCTCCTTGAATTAAAGCCTAAATGCTAATTAAGGCAAAATTTCCAAAATTACACATTTTGCCCCTAAGGCTCTAACACTTCATAATTTGTCAAACTCAATTCAAATGACTTTAAAATTTTTATCATACCTCATTCATGGGTCAATTAAGCCATTCGAAGAGAAAATGTGATTTTTCAAAATTTAATTTAATTTATATAATTATTTCAATGCAAAAATAGGATTTTTCAAAGAAAATTCCTAACTTGACCAAGGTAAATTGTGATACCTTAAAATTTTTACTGGAGGTAGAACTGGACCAGAGAAGCCTTTAGATTAAATTTCATAATTTTTAAAATTCTCTGTGATTTAATATAATTATTTTAAGTTCTGGGCTATTTAATAAAAATAAAATATTTTAAGTGGTTAAAATTAAGTTTTTTCTTTTTGAAAAATCTCCCTAAGGTCAGAGAACTCATAGGAGCAAATTTTATATTTTTTTGACTTTTGCTTGATTTATTGGAATTATTTTAGTGAAAGCTCATTTTTAGCCTTTTAAAAATTATTTTTAAGCTTTGAAAATAAATATCTTTATTTAGAAAATCAGGAAAAATATTCTAATTGTTCTTAAGTGATTAGGAAAAAAATTAGAACATTTCCATGAGTTTCATTATTTTTGTGATTTTTATGAATTTTTTAATTATTTTAAATATTCAAAATGGGCTAAAAATCAAATTTTTATCTTAAATATCATTTAATTTTTAGAAAATATCATTGATCACAGAGAACTCAAGCAACTAAGTTTCATAATTTTTTGAGTTATATTTTGATTTTTAAAAAAAATCATTTAAGTGTTAAGAGTGGTATTTATCTTTAAAAATCAATTTAAGTTATTAAATGAACTCAAAATATTTTGAAACTTTTATGATGAGTTCTCTGGATCATAAACCACAGTGGAGATAAAAAATCAAGTCATTTAAATGTTTATATTTTTTAAAATTAATCATCTTAGTGATTTAGTATTTGGAAAATTTAAGAATGTTTTAAATGACTTGACCCATGAAATTATTTTCAAAGGTTTCTTTGGTCATAGTGGACCTTCCAAATTGTTCTTAGGATTTGATAACCAATATGCTAATTTTCATGATTATTTTTAAAAAAATAATGTGGAAGATCTTGAAAAATGTGGATCTCTATATAGGAACCTCCTCTGACTTTGGAAAAATCAGAGAATGTTCCCCCTCATAGAGGCTACAATATGTCAAAATTTCAAGCCAAGATGATGTGTCAATATGCATGGAAAATCAAATGATTCCAAATAGTATTTAATTAATTAAAAATATTTTAGTGATAATATGCATGGAGAATCAAATAATTCCAAATAGTATTTAATTAATTAAAAATATTTTATGCATCAAATGGGCTTCACACTATTCTCCTCTGTTCACTGAGCAAGATGTATTTTTATTTTATTTTTGTGATTTTTCTATACAAAGTTATGTATTTTTGAATTTTTGGAGATTAAATAAATAAGAAAATACAACTATTTTTCTATTTAAACCATGCGTGCCACCTCAACCTACGACAGCCCTGAAAGCATGCGTAGTGCGCTCTGGTTGGACGTCACTGTCCACGTAGCTTGCTAACTCGGCCTGCTATTCATGTCTCGAAGCGCCGTCTAGCTCGATCTCCCCCATCCATTTGATACATGCTTGATCGAAAGGCTCCCCATCATCATCCCCGATAGAATGATCTCGTGCCCGTCCAAACTAAAACCTTAAGATCTCGGCCTATACTCAACCAAATCACCTCGGGTTTGATCGTACGGACTCGTCTAAGTGCGACGAACGCGTCCATACAGCTAAGGTACAATGAAATCAAGATTAAGTAAATGAGGAATCAAAATAAGCTCGGGAGGAGGAAGAGTTTTATACCTTTGCTCTGAGAAGGCAGGCTTCGATCAGAGATGCTCGGCACGTTCGTTGGTGTCCAAGGAGGCTAGGGATTGAGTCCCTGGCCTTGGTGTAAAGTCTAAGTATGAATTCAACCAAGCTCGATTTTAGGTGTTGGTCTAGAGCTATGGTAGAGGCTCTGTGGAAGGGGGATTAGATGGGGTTCTGGATTTTTTCACTCTTGTGAAGGTGTGGGCACAAGCAATTGAAGTTTGGTGGAGTGTGGAGGTGTATTAGGTTATGTCCTGGTTTCCGACAGGGTTTCAAGCTCAAAATTGAGCTCCGACAATGGGAATGGGTGAGGAAAAATGGTTAGAATGCACTGAGGGGATCTTAGGGAAGCTCTGTGTGAAGTTTGGAGAGGCCTCTCTGAGAAATTTTCAGTACACCTCCCATGGCCGTGGGAGGTGAGTTTTTATAAAAAGGCCATGGGGTGGCTCTCAGGGAATAAGTTTGGGTGCATTGTGGTGCTTAGGTGGAGGGCAGTTCATGGGGTGGCTCTCAGGGCATAAGTTTGGGTGCATTGTGGTGCTTAGGTGGAGGGCAGAGGACCCCCATAGTTTGATTTGGATGAGCTTGCCTTTAGGTTTGATTTGGGTGAGGTGCCATGGGGGTGGCTCTCGGTTTTGGGCTTTTCCAGCCACTAGGCTTGCC
>JXCR01148327.1:16258-47858 GCA_002079205.1 Phalaenopsis hybrid cultivar
TGTATACATATATACATACATATATATATATACATATATATACATATATATATATATACATATATATATATGTGTGTGTGCGTGTGTGGGTGTGGGTGTGTGGGAAGGGGATCTTTTAAGCATGCGGTATTTCAAATATAAAAGTGATTTTCAAATAGCCTCCCAACAATATCTACATCATATATAAATATTGAGACCGATGTGTTAAGAGTATGAGATTTTTCAGTACATGAGCAAAATTACAACCATCAGACCACCAACTTACCCGCTCTAAAACATTCCACGCATGTTTATTTGCACAATCACAACGTTTCATAAGCTCTTACCACAGCTTTACAAAAAGCACTTATCGTACCGAAGCAGCACTCGCGGACGAAGAACACGGGCTATTTTAACCATACCGTCATCGGGGCCCACTAGACTTCTAGACTTGAGTTATTATAATAATTACGGAGCGACTACAAAGCGGGAGAAAGGCTTTGGGTCCGCAACGGGGCCCACGAAGCCATTCTTTTTTGACCCTCTGACGTCGAGGACTCGCACGGCCCGGCCCATGAGCGGACCGGCTTTGCCATAATATGGTGCCGCGCATGAATCAATCGATTGCATGTTTTTTTGTTCAATTCGAGCAAAATTGAACACGTTTCCCTTCCACACGTCTACTCGTGGCTCATGAATCGTGATTTATTGTAGGGGGGTTTACATAAATACCATACAAAGTTTCTGTATTTATATATTTAGCCCCCAAGCTTAATATTTACATGCATAGCACGCATGATCTTAAATATCATTTCAAAATATATATATATATATATATATACATATTGCATCCTTTTAAAAATGAAATGCATATTTTCTTGTTTAAATATATCACACCAACGTGTCATAAATGTAAATATAAAATTTGAAGTGTTAGATGTATAAATATAATGAAATTGTGTGATGTGTATGTAAATGTTATTATAGGGGGTGTATATATGTCCTTAGTAACTCTTTGTTTTTCTTTTCCTTGTTTGGTCCCACATGAAGGTGAATAATAGCCTCAATTTTAAAAGAAAATATTGGAATTAATTTAAGGGGGTCTATTGGTTTAAGTTTTATGGAGGGTGGTTGTTGAATTATTATTATATTAAGAATAATTTTGATGTCTTATTTTTTTTTATTTATTATTTTCATGAATGATATGAAATTTTATGTTTTTAGGCTTTTGCATGTGTGTTTAGTGATTAATATGTTGGATATAATTTGAGCCCATGACATTTTATTATATGAGTAATTATGTTTTCTTATATAAATAATAAAATAAAAATAAAAATTGATTTTTATCATGCAATTTGTAGTTTTTAGGAGTTTTGTGAATTTTTAGCATGAATGAGCAAAGATTTAAGAGTGTTGTTCATCTCTTAAGTTGTTTAGTCAACTCCTAATACATTTCACTAGTGATCTTATAAATTAATATTTTTGTTGGAAGCAAATTCAATTTATAAAAACAAAATTATTTATATATATATATATATATACATATATTACAAGAAAAATAAGTAATGTTGGAGGAAATGNTTTTGAAGTGTTAGATGTATAAATATAATGAAATTGTGTGATGTGTATGTAAATGTTATTATAGGGGGTGTATATATGTCCTTAGTAACTCTTTGTTTTTCTTTTCCTTGTTTGGTCCCACATGAAGGTGAATAATAGCCTCAATTTTAAAAGAAAATATTGGAATTAATTTAAGGGGGTCTATTGGTTTAAGTTTTATGGAGGGTGGTTATTGAATTATTATTATATTAAGAATAATTTTGATGCCATATTTTTTTTATTTATTATTTTCATGAATGATATGAAATTTTATGTTTTTAGGCTTTTGCATGTGTGTTTAGTGNGTTGAATTATTATTATATTAAGAATAATTTTGATGTCTTATTTTTTTTTATTTATTATTTTCATGAATGATATGAAATTTTATGTTTTTAGGCTTTTGCATGTGTGTTTAGTGATTAATATGTTGGATATAATTTGAGCCCATGACATTTTATTATATGAGTAATTATGTTTTCTTATATAAATAATAAAATAAAAATAAAAATTGATTTTTATCATGCAATTTGTAGTTTTTAGGAGTTTTGAGAATTTTTAGCATGAATGAGCAAAGATTTAAGAGTGTTGTTCATCTCTTAAGTTGTTTAGTCAACTCCTAATACATTTCACTAGTGATCTTATAAATTAATATTTTTGTTGGAAGCAAATTCAATTTATAAAAACAAAATTATTTATATATATATATATATATACATATATTACAAGAAAAATAAGTAATGTTGGAGGAAATGAGGATAAGACGAATATATAATATATTAACACTTCCCAGTTAGTTATTTAAGATTTTTTTTTCTTTTTTGAGGTTTTAAGGAATTTTAATCACAAACTCTCGTTAAAAACACATGTATAAAATCGTTCTTGATTTGAAGCATAAGCCTTAAAACAATAGTCTTAGGTGGGTGGCATTTGAATTCATTTTTCTAGCAACAAAAAAAAAAGCATTTATCACATTTGTTTTGTATTGGCCTTTAATTAGTTTAGTATTAAAACTATTAGGAAGAGAAATTTCTTTTTGAAATTTTAATGAAAAATTCATAATATTTCAGATCTCCTCATAACTCCATATTTCGATAGATTAGACTTGGCTCTGACCCAAACATGAATGAACATAATATGCTTGGACCAAATAAACTTGTTTTTCATATGACTCAAACTTGAATCAATCAATCTAACACATGTATCATATAAATCATGTCATTTTTTTAGGTGTGCATGACATGATTAACTCAACTAACTCAGCCCAAACTCGTCAAACTCAAGCTCAGCAGTAGTAATATGATNAAGGAATTTTAATCACAAACTCTCGTTAAAAACACATGTATAAAATCGTTCTTGATTTGAAGCATAAGCCTTAAAACAATAGTCTTAGGTGGGTGGCATTTGAATTCATTTTTCTAGCAACAAAAAAAAAAGCATTTATCACATTTGTTTTGTATTGGCCTTTAATTAGTTTAGTATTAAAACTATTAGGAAGAGAAATTTCTTTTTGAAATTTTAATGAAAAATTCATAATATTTCAGATCTCCTCATAACTCCATATTTCGATAGATTAGACTTGGCTCTGACCCAAACATGAATGAACATAATATGCTTGGACCAAATAAACTTGTTTTTCATATGACTCAAACTTGAATCAATCAATCTAACACATGTATCATATAAATCATGTCATTTTTTTAGGTGTGCATGACATGATTAACTCAACTAACTCAGCCCAAACTCGTCAAACTCAAGCTCAGCAGTAGTAATATGATCAATTTTTCGTTGCTTTCAAAATAATATATTCCATTAGAATTTGATCCAAATAGTAATTACATATATAATTTAGACACCAATCTAACTCTAACATCAATCACGCTGATCTCAAAATGAACTTATAACCTATAGCTGAAAAGGTGCATTTCACATTTTAAAATAATGATAGTTTTGATGTGATATGAAAAATTTAGATGATACAAATGCAAAAAAAGAATAATTTTGATGTTAGATATATAAATTCATAGGAATTGACTGGTATTTATGTAAAAACAAAAAAAAAACAATTAAAATATTAAAAAAATGATTAAATAAGAAATAATAAATAATTGTGAGAATTTAAGAGCTAAAAGAAAGACAAGATCCAATGTACACGACCCATAGATTTCAATGTGCCTATAAAGTTTGTCCTTTTCTCCACATCAACAAATTATAATTTCAATCCCCACCACTCTTTTAGGTATTAAAACAAAATTTGGATTAACTCGCAATTATTAAAATAAACCTATACTATAATATTAATAATCCCTCAACCTTCCCATTTAATGGCCACATAAATTATGATATTAATTTATTATATTTTATATCATATATTTTATGCGCCGTTTCCCCTGAATAAGATAGTGCTGAACAGAATAGGGTTAATTGGGGCCCATTTTTTTCTATGTAGTTACATATCTGACACCTAAACTTAATTTTTTTTACATTTTTACCAGTCAAATGTGAAAATATGACTTCATAAAAATTTAAACGGTGAAATATACACTTTATCTTGCACAAGTAAAATGACATTCATGTAAAAATTGAAGTTTTTTGTGAACACATCTAAGAGTTAGAGTTGAGTAAATGAGAGAATAAAGTGAATCAAGAGTTATTGCAGTGAGAACTAGGGAGTCACTTTTATTTGTATTTTTATCTCCCAATTAAAAAGGCATAATTTGTACAATTACAGAAAAAAGAGAACCGTCATGGAAACTACACTTAATACGGTTAATGCTCTAATAAATTGTATGAACTTTATTTCATATTTGTATTACAATCTAAATCTTAATGTGATGGTATTTGGTTGATCGATTTGGTAGAATGTGGCTGACTGAGGTAGTCGAGTGGTTGGTGACCATGTCTTGTGTTTGGTGAATCGAGATGTTTGGTAGAACGACTATCTCATCCGCGGGGATAAAAGCAGGTCAACATATAAATTGTAATCAAGGGGTTTCTACATGCGCTTAGATTGGTCGGTTGGTTGCTGATGAGTCGATTTATTTCTGTCGGGTGAACCGTGAATCACTTGTCGTTAAGACTCAAGTCTTACGATGCCTACGCCCTGTTTATTTGGTTGGTTCGTCGCCTCAGCCAGATACCCTTATTTGCAAGGTCTTAGGCGGTTATTGTCACTGCATGTGTGAGACATCCGTTAAGACTTATTGCTATGATGAATTAAGCCTCGCTCTTGGCGGATCTTGTCTTTATCAAGCTAGGTAATATCTCTAGGGCTTTGACCCATCCCGAATTTAGACGCAGTGTCACATGCATGGCTGTGACTTGTCGACCGATTGTTTACCTTTAGGAGAAGCTTTTTGTTTTCGATTGTTATTTCTCTTTGAGATCCGTGCCAGTAGCTCTAGTGTATACAATTTTCTTTAGAGAAAACAACCCAAGTTGAATAGCAAATTCTTTTTATTATGTTAAATAATGAAAATTTTAATTTGATTATTTTATTATTGTTGAATTTACATAAAAAGCAAGTATAATAATGAGTATTAATCAACACTACTATTGAAGTAAAATTAAAGTCAATAAAGCTATTTGAGAAAAGTGTCAAAATGATTTCCTAATTTTGTTCTTAAAATTTTATTTTAGTTTTAGAGTTTATAAAATATCATAATTTTCGTTATTGAAGTAGAAATAAATTTTCATTTAAATAGTTTAAGGACTAAATTGACAACTTTATAGGTATTGGGGCTAAAACACCCCATTAAAATTAATATTTTAGCTCTTTGCTCGTAGCCAATTGCATTCAAATTTGATTGAAAATACGAAAGATTTAGGGCCTATTTGGGACAACTTTCTGCATACTTTACATTTCACACCACCACAACATGGCAGCTCTAAAAAGTCATCTGATTTTTTGAGAAAGAAATATATTTATAATTTTTAACTACAATTTTCNTCTATTTGGGACAACTTTCTGCATACTTTACATTTCACACCACCACCACATGGCAGCTCTAAAAAGTCATCTGATTTTTTGAGAAAGAAATATATTTATAATTTTTAACTGCAATTTTCCAAGAAGCTATTTTTTCACCATAATTTTATAATCAACTTTTTAAAAAGCCACAATCACTCAAAACAATCCCTTAAAAGATTTTATAGATTGTTATGAGATATGTACTTCCTGACATAGAAATGAAACGCAAAGAACACAAACAAACACAGATCGTTTACGTGATTCGATCCAACTTGAACTACGTCTACGGGAGGGAATCAATCAAATAGTTCACTAAGACAAAAAAATAGAGAATACATATCTTATACATAGAGATGAGCCCTCATCTTCTTTCTATGGCCTCCATCTCAAGTGATACCTTGATCAATGCCTCAAGATGCTTTCCTCCTCTCTAGCTCTCTAGTTATTCTCTCTTCCTTTGTGGTAGCTTAAGATCTCTTCTCATGCTNAGAATGCTTTCCTCCTCTCTAGCTCTCTAGTTATTCTCTCTTCCTTTGTGGTAGCTTAAGATCTCTTCTCATGCTCTCCTAAGCCTCACACCTTCTCTATTTATAGAAGCAAGAGAGCGGTAGGTGAGAGGTAGGTCAGCGGTAAGTTAGCTGTGGTAGGTGAGCGGTACCATGTTGAGAAAATAAGGGCGAAGAAAAACTGCAACGACACAAATCCAGAAGAACACAGAGATTTAACGAGGTTCTGCAAAGATGTCTACATCCTCGGGAGCAGAGCGACGACCTCCTTTTCAATATTCAGAAAAGAATACAAAATACAAAATTCAACTCTCTCCAAGACCTAGGATTACAAACAGACCTATTTATAATCCTAGAGTAAACCCTACAGTACAATATGTAATTCTTAAATTACCCCTGTACCGTATGGCGGGGCGTTGACCCAGCATCCCTAACCCACATAATGTAACTTCCCAATTTGGACAGATTCTTTCGTTCCGCTCCGCTCCGCTCGTTCCAGCGTCTNTAACTCTCTCCAAGACCTAGGATTACAAACAGACATATTTATAATCCTAGAGTAAACCCTACTGTACAATATGTAATTCTCAAATTACCCCTGTACCGTATGGCGGGGCGTTGACCCAGCATCCCCAACCCACATAATGTAACTTCCCAATTTGGACAGATTCTTTCGTTCCGCTCCGCTCCGCTCGTTCCAGCGTCTGTCCCTATATGGTATATGAGTCATACCATAACATACCACATTACAATAGTTGAGGGTCAAAATAACATAGATAAATAATGAAGCCATGCGAATAATAAATTTGAGAAATATGATTTAGAATTTTAAATATATCTTTTGCAAATTTCCCATTCTTCAAAAGAGAAATACAGAGCATGGGAGCTAGATTAGACCAGCGTTTGGACTTAAATGTACGTTGTAATAAGCTTGGGCAAATAGGAGTTATAGAAATAAAACCAGCCATTTGTATGCATTATAAATAAATAAATAAAAAATAATAATATATTCCACAACCGGTCGTGATCCCAACCGTCCATTTAATAAATCATGCCATCCCCCCCATGGCCGGCCGAAGTTATTCAACATTTGTGATTTCTAGAACCCAAATAGATATTTATGAATAGATCAATGTTGACTTTAAAAATGTAAAAAACTTATTTTGGANATAGATTAGACCAGCGTTTGGACTCAAATGTACCTTGTAATAAGCATGGGCAAATAGGTGTTATAGAAATAAAACCAGCCATTTGTATGCATTATAAATAAATAATAAATAAAAATAATCTATTCCACAAACCGGTCGTGATCCCAACCGTCCATTTAATAAATCATGCCATCCCCCACCATGGCCGGCCGAAGTTATTCAACATTTGTGTTTTCTAGAACCCAAATAGATATTTATGAATAGATCAATGTCGACTTTAAAATGTAAAAAACTTATTTTGGAGGGTTGTAATTGTAAATCTGGCATCTACTCCCATATGTATATACACATAAATAAATGTTTGCATGTATGTATGTGAAAAGCTAGAGGATGACTTGCCAATCAAAATTTGTTCTATGAATTCAATAAATGAAGCATGAGCAATTAATAGGTATCACAAATCTACCCACTTTTTGCATTAAGATACATGTACAGTTACATCGAATGGGAGAGCCAATGATTTTTTGTTAGGGGGGACAAAANCCCATATGTATATACACATGTATGTATGTGAAAAGCTAGAGGATGACTTGCCTATCAAATATTGTTCTATGAATTCAATAAATGAAGCATGAGCAATTAATAGGTATCACAAATCTACCCATTTTTTGCATTAAGATACATGTACAGTTACATCGAATGGGAGAGCCAATGATTTTTTGTTAGGGGGGACAAAATCTAACTATTTAAAAATACTTTTCATGTGGCATCAATAATTTTTTTTTTATTGAGCACAAATCTCGATGAATTTTTTTTTATAAAAAATCCACCAAATTCAATTTTAGGATTTTTTGGGCCCAATTTTAGCATGTTTCAAACTGGCTGTATCTACAGGACGACCCCAATGATACCAAAGTTGGCTCAATCTAGGTTCAATCAAGCTCAAATCAAGTCGTTGAAGAACAATTGGAGGTTTTGCATCATCAATTGATTGATCAAATGAACTCTAAATTTTATATATTTAAAGTCAAATCGAATGTTCCGACAAGAGAAATCCAACGAGTCCAATATCACTAAATTTTGATATCATCAAGACACCCAAATCCTTAAAAAATGACCCATGATCGAGGGGGTCAGCATGGACCATTCGGTTAGGTGGTTAGGAAAGTTAGATGTCAAAAGACTAAAAAGCTCCTACCCATAAGACAATAACAACCTGAAAGATTAAGGCAACAACAACCTTAATATAGGGAATGTAATAACAATTTGAAATGTAAATACAACAACAACCTACATCGAGGAAGATAACAATAGCCTACATCGATGAAGACAACAACAATCTAATTTCGTGAAAGCGATGACAATCGAGAAAGGCAATCGCAACCTAAATTGATGAAGGCAACAACAGCTCAAGTTGGGAAAGCGACAATAATGTCGAGGAAACTTCAATTTGTGAAGATGTGGTAGCCTCTATCCCCTACAAAAGGACTATTTATAGTTGAAACATTAGAAAATGGATGAAAATGGATGACAATAATGTCTCACTCACACACACACTCTCTCTCTTTCTGATGCAAGCATAGTGCAAGCCATGGGATCTATTTAGAGATTATCATTTGCCTCTTTTACATTGACACAATTATGACTGAGCTTAGATTTTTAATGTTCAGAGAGACCAGTTGACTTAATTTAACTTAACTCCATATTTCAAGCTCATTTTTTTTTATTAAAATCCTGTATAATCAATTAAATTTTGAACAAACACTAAAATTTACACTTGATCGTTATTATAAACAAATTATTGACTACTAATATTGCTTGTGTCATCATTTTCATATTTTCATTGGTGATCCTTGAAATGCCAAATATGAGAGACAGAGAGACAGAGAGAAGTTATAACTTCAGATGAATTTTATATAATACCAAGTATGAGGAGAATAACCCTAGCATTAAATAGCAAATACACAATATAATGCTATGACTAAGTAGATTGCCCACACATGCATGTGATGTCATACCCAAGGTCCCAATAAATCTAGTGTAGATCCCTTATAAATTAAAATTTAATTTAGAGGGTAGGTCAACTGTTGCTTTGTTTGGCTTAGCATGAGCACTTTGCCACTCTTTAGGTAACAGCAACCATAGCCACCACAAGCCTAAGGAATAGGCAGAGAAAGATTGAATTAATTAAATATGATTAAGAATATGAATTAGGCTAATTAAGTATGGTTTCTCCAGTGATGCTTGAGTCACAGTTTTCAGTGACAAGATGTCATAAATACTTGGAGATTGCTTTCAAGACATGGAAGGTGTATTTGCTGAAGTTTAGATTCCACGGTTCAATTAATCAAATATTATTTTTAAATTAATTAATTACTGCTTAATTATAAATTTAGAGTAACAACACATTAAATTAATTATTGATTTCGTATTAAGTGTTGTAAAATAATAACCACAAGGCTTCTAATATTGACTCAAATACTGACCACCCACTCAAAAATTAAAACATAATATATTGAAGTGGAGGAATTCATGGAGCCTATTATGTGTAGAAAATTACCAAATAGAGTTTTAAGGAAATGTTTNTTTGAAGAACAATTGGAGGTTTTGTATCATCAATTGATTGATCAAATAAACTCTAAATTTTATATATTTAAAGTCAAATCGAATGTTCCGACAAGAGAAATCCAACGAGTCCAATATCACTAAATTTTGATATCATCAAGACACCCAAATCCTTAAAAAACGACCCATGATCGAGGGGGTCAGCACGGACCATCCGGTTAGGTGGTTAGGAAAGTTACGTGTCAAAAGATTAAAATGCTCCTACCCATAAGACAATAACAACCTGAAAGATTAAGGCAACAACAAACTTAATGTAGAGAAGGTAATAACAATTTGAAATGTAAATACAACAACAACCTACATCGAGAAAGATAACAATAGCCTACGTCGATGAAGGCAACAACAATCTAATTTCGTGAAAGCGATGACAATCGAGAAAGGCAATTGCAACCTAAGTTGATGAAGGCAACAACAGCTCAAGTTGGGAAAGCGACAATAATCTCGAGCAAACTTCAATTTGTGAATATGTGGTAGCCTCTATCCCCTACAAAAGGACTATTTATAGTTGAAACATTAGAAAATGGATGAAAATTCAAATATATATTTGTGTGTGTGTGTGTGTGTGTGTGTGTATTTATAGTTGAAACAATATAAATTCATGCCAAATGCAAAGGGAAGCAGGTGTTCATGCAAATATGAAATGTGATATTGGATACAAATTTCATTGATAATTGAATTGTTTCATTACAAACTCCTATTTAAGTTAAATGATAAACTATTTATAATTTTATAAAAGATATTAGTCATTATTTTGCATGTTATTAATAGTTATAAGAAATTGGAAGATATTAATCTCATCCTCTAATTATTAAGCTATGATCACACAGTGCTCCCCTTTTATTAACTTGATAAATTGCTGAACCTAAATTGACTCCAACAGATGTTGTAAATTATAATTTCATGACAATGTTGCAGGAATACATCATTGAATTTGATATAGGATCCCATTTTTAAGGATGCATTGAAGATTAATGGTGAAATTATAATGAGAAATTATAGAAAATTTTTCATCTCTAATTTGAGCTGTCAGAGATTACAAAAATATCATGGCATTTTAACATGGATAATAACTTATTAAGGAGATGAGCCTTATCAAAAATAATATTAGAAAATGAGGATTTGATCAAGGAGATCGAGACAAATCTAAGAAATCTTAAACTTATTGGAATTCTAAACTCGTATGAATGCACATTAATTTGTGTAATTTGAGATTGTTAGTGCACTGAGTAGCTCTATGCTAATGGCCAAACTTGAGGACTCTTCAAATGGCTACTCAGTAACTGATGAGTTTACCACTATTTTAATTACTCTCTCTCTCTCTTTTTCTCTCTCTCTCTCTCTCTCACTCACACACACTCTCTCTCTTTCTGATGCAAGCATAGTGCAAGCCATGAGATCTATTTAGAGATTATCATTTGCCTCTTTTGCATTGACACAATTATGACTGAGCTTAAATTTTTAATGTTCAGAGAGACCAGTTGACTTAATTTAACTTAACTCCATATTTCAAGCTCATTTTTTTTATTAAAATCCTGTATAATCAATTAAATTTTGAACAAACATTAAAATTTACACTTGATCGTTATTATAAACAAAATATTGACTACTAATATTGCTTGTGTCATCATTTTCATATTTTTATTGGTGATCCTTGAAATGCCAAATATGAGAGACAGAGAGAAGTTATAATTTCAGATGAATTTTATATAATACCAAGTATGAGGAGAATAACCCTAGCATTAAATANTCCCTTAAAAGATTTTATAGATAAATAATGAAGCCATGGGACTAATACATTTGAGAAATATGATTTAGAATTTAGAATTTAGAATCTTAAATATATGTTTTGCAAATTTCTCATTCTTCAAAAGAGAAATAGAGAGCATGGGAGCTAGATTAGACTAGCGTTTGGACTTAAATGTACCTTGTAATAAGCATGGGCAAATAGGTGTTATAAAAATAAATCCACCCATTTGTCTGCATTATAAATAAATAAATAAAAATAATATATTCCACAACCGGTCGTGATCCCAATCGTCCATTTAATAAATCATGCCATCCCCCCATGGCCGGCCGAAGTTATTCAACATTTGTGGTTTCTAGAACCCAAATAGATATTTATGAATAGATCAATGTTGACTTTAAAAATGTAAAAAACTTATTTTGGAGGGTTGTAATTGTAAATCTAGCATCTACTTCCATATGTATATACACATGTATAAATGTTTGCATGTAATGTATGTGAAAAGCTAGAGGATGACTTGCCTATCAAAATTTGTTCTATGAATTCAATAAATGAAGCATGAGCAATTAATAGGTATCACAAATCTACCCATTTTTTTTGCATTAAGATACGTGTACAGTTACAACGAATGGGAGAGCCAATGATTTTTTGTTAGGGGGACTAAATCTAACTATTTAAAAATACTTTTCATGTGGAATCAATAAATTTTTTTTTATTGAGCACAAATCTCGATGATTTTTTTATAAAGTATCCACCAAATTCAATTTTAAGATTTTATGGGCCCCAATTTTAGCATGTTTCAAACTGGACGTATCTGTAAGACGAGCCAAATGATACCAAAATTGGCTCAATCTAGGTTCAATTAAGCTCAAATCAAGTCGTTGAAGAATAATTAAAGGTTTTGTATCATCAATTGATTGATCAAATGAACTCTAAATTTTAGATATTTAAAATTAAATCGAATGTTCCGACAAGAGAAATCCAACGAGCCCAATATCACTAAATTTTCACATCAAGACACCCTTATCATTTGCCTCTTTTACATTGACACAAGTATGACTGAACTTATATGTTTAATGTTCAGAGAGACCGGTTGACTTAATTTAACTTAACTCCATATTTCAAGCTCATTTTTTTAATTAAAATTCGGTATAATCAATTAAATTTTGAACAAACATTAAAATTTACACTTGATCGTTATTATAAACCAAATATTGACTACTAATATTGCTTGTGTCATCATTTTCATATTTTCATTGGTGATCCTTGAAAATTTCCAAATATGAGAGAGAGAGAGAGAGAGAGAGAGAGAGAGAGAGAGAGAGAGAGAAGTTATAATTTCAGATGAATTTTATATAATACCAAGTATGAGGAGAATAACCCTAGCATTAAATAGCAAATACACCATATAATGCTATGACTAAGTAGATTGCTCACACATGCATGTGATGTCATGCCCATGGTCCCAATAAATCTAGTGTAGATCCCTTATAAATTAAAATTTAAATTAGAGGGTAGGTCAACTGTTGCTTTGTTTGGCTTAGCATGAGCACTTTGCCACTCTTTAGGTAACAGCAACNATAATTATTATAATATATTATTTATATATATTAATATTAGGGATGACAAACTTGCTCGTTGTTCGCGAACAACTCGTGTTCGGCTCGTTCGTCAAGAAACGAACACGAACAGTTACTTCACGAACAATTTTAAACACAAGCTTATTTCAAACAAACTAAATTTCAAACTAATCGAACATGAACACAAGCTATGTTCGTTCGTGTTCAGTTCGTTTACACCCCTAGTGTATACTGCATACTTCATATGTATTTCACATTTAACAACTAAAGTTCGGTATTCAGATTACAATGCCTTATTTCCATAAAGATTGTGCGTGCAAAAATTATTACATATAAACTTAACTGCACCGTACTTAAACTTTTCACCTTAAAACAGGAAGTGTAAAGACACTGATTTTAGACTTTCAAACCTTTCAGTCCATAGGACATGGAGCTTAACTACACCGTCCTTAACTTTTTTGCCTTAAGAACACAAAGTATAAGAACATCGACTTTAGACTTTCAAATGTCTCGATTTGTAGAACATAAAACATACTAGATGCAGATATATGCATTTCGTATTTAACAGATGATGTTTGGTAATTACAAATGCAATACTTTATGTCCATAATCTTATCATAGCATGTACAAGTATGTGTACGAAAACAATAACAACAATCTTTATCCTACTAAGTGGGGTTGGCTGCATGAATCTTTTTTCTCCATTACGTCCTATTGAGTGTCATATTTTCATTTAATTCTAATTAATTAAGATCATTTTCTTAAACAATAAGCCCATGTCTTTTTAGGTCTATCTCAGCGCCATAGAGCATTACAAGTCGCACCGTCTTATAAAATTTTTCTTTCAGTCTAAGCGGTACTTTTCTATCACACAATAAGCCCAACACATTCCTCCACTTCAACTAACCAACTTGAGTTCTACTAATAACATCTCAATATCACCATCACTTTGAACAATATACTCAATATATTTAAATCGTTCACACCTTTTAATATTTTGATCATCTATAGTTACAACCCTGTCACTATAGCTACTACCACTAAAATTATATTTCACCAAAAAAAGTGAATCTTGTTTTATAAATTAAAAAAAAAATAGATTTTGCTTTTAAGTTTTAATCATAATCAATCAAACAATCAATTACATTGTCATACAAATACATTTCAGGTACCCTTAACCATACAACTCCAAACAACCTTTAATGAAACAGGGAACCATCATGAAACAAGCATTTGATTATATGAATTATATTTAAAATTTAATAATGAGAATATAAATTTATTTTATTAAAATTTGCATTAATATTTCTACTTGAATTCAGAGTTATTTGAGAAATATTAATATTATATTTACTTTTATAGGATATTTTTTAATAATTTAAATAAANTGGTACTTTTCTATCACACAATAGGCCCAAAACATTCCTCCACTTGAACTAACCAACTTAAGTTATACTAATAACATCTCAATATCACCATCATTTTGAACAATATACCCAAGATATTTAGATAGTTCACACCTTTTAATACTTCGATCATCCATAGTTACAACTCTGTCACTAGAGCTACTACCACTAAAATTATATTTCACCAAAAAAAGTGAATCTTGTTTTATAAATCAAACAAAAATTTTGATTTTGCTTTTAAATTTTAATCATAATCAATCAAACAATGAATTACATTGTAACGCAAATACATTTCGAGTACCCTTACCCATACAACTCCAAACAACCTTAATGAAACATGGATCTGTTATGAAACAAGCGTTGAATTACATGAATTATATTTAAAATTTTATGATGAGAATATAAATTTATTTTATTAAAATTTGCATTAATATTTCTAATTAAATTCAGAGTTATTTGAGAAATATTAATATTATATTTACTTTTATAGGATATTTTTTAATAATTTAAAGAAAAATTACAACTTTTTTTTTTGGAAATAATGAAAGCGCTGAAGTAGCCATAACAGAACAGATTTTGAATCGTGTAATAAGAATTTAAAAACAGTTTAATTAAGGTAAGTCTCCGAGCGCATTACTGGCAATTATCAGATGACTTTTTAAAAATTTGAAATTTAAAATTTTATTATGGGCGGTGGAAATAATAAATAGGGTCACAAGCAAGTTTACAACCTGCCATAGAAGAATTTNGACGCAAATACATTTCGAGTACCCTTACCCATACAACTCCAAACAACCCAAATGAAACATGGATCTGTTATGAAACAAGCGTTGAATTACATGAATTATATTTAAAATTTTATAATGAGAATATAAATTTATTTTATTAAAATTTGCATTAATATTTCTACTTAAATTCAGAGTTATTTGAGAAATATTAATATTATATTTACTTTTATAGGATATTTTTTAATAATTTAAAGAAAAATTACAACTTTTTTTTTTGGAAATAATGAAAGCGCTGAAGTAGCCATAACAGAACAGATTTTGAATCGTGTAATAAGAATTTAAAAACAGTTTAATTAAGGTAAGTCTCCGAGCGCAATACTGGCAATTATCAGATGACTTCTTAAAATTTTGAAATTTGAAATTTTATTATGGGCGGTGGAAATAATAAATAGGGTCACAAGCAAGTTTACAACCTGCCATAGAAGAATTTAGCCTTCCTTAATCACATATTTTATTTCTTGTGTTCAGATTCTGAAAATAAGAAGGCAACAGAGGTAGCCGAGGAGCTCCTTTTTTTCTCCTGTTTGTTAGTTATAAATAATTATTTATATAATACTACTGCTGATAAAATTTGTCGAGGGTGCTTTATATAAAGAGCAAGGGCCCAGGAGAGGAGAGAGCGTGTGGGNCTTTCTTGCGTTCAGATTCTGAAAATAAGAAGGCAACAGAGGTAGCGGGGGAGCTCATTTTTTTCTCCTGTTTGTTAGTTATAAATAATTATTTATATTATGTTACTGCTGATAAAATTTGTCGAGGGTGCTTTATATAAAGAGCAAGGGCCCAGGAGAGGAGAGAGCGTGTGGGCTCTTCTCTCTGTTTTTCCCTCTCTCGCTTACTGCTTTTTAATGTATTGAAGGCTTTGCGGTCTGCAAGTGGAGGAAGCCATGGAAACTTATTCAGCCATTACTCTTTGGGGCTACCAAGAGGTTCGTGTCCCTCTCAATCTCTCTTTATGATTGTGTTTGGTGGCGGCGGTTGTTGCGGGGAGGGGGAGCTTGCCGGGAAGAAGCTGCGAGGCTGGTGGTTTAGCCGTTGAGTTTTTGAAAGGGGAACACGGCTTTCCGGCCAAAGGGATCTTTTTGAAGAGTTTCTCCTGAATTTTATGCATAGAAATCGGAATGGCTTTGTTTTCGCACATCGATTTTTTGAGATTTTGGTTAGAATGATGGATAGATATGCAATTAATAGTTTTTTTGTAAAGTTTTTTCCAACGGTCATTACTAAATAATCCTCGAGTAAGTTTAAAAACCTGTCTTTTCTTCTGGTTTTGTTATTCAGGAGGATAAATTGGTCAAATTTTTCTGCAAGTTACCTAAAGTTTAGATTTTTTATTTGCTTTTTTTGTTTTTCGGTGCTATTGCAATACTTAAAAAAATCCATAAAAATTCAATTTTGGATTCAGGTTTGCATAAAAGGGCCTATAAAAGTAATGTTTGTGAATATACTTTTGTTTGGGAACCATGCGATTGCTCTATCGAAGTAAAATGGCTCTATTCATTTAATGTTCTGTGTTTCTTTTGGAAATAATGTTTTGCTCTTTTGATTGTCATCATAGCAGAGCGCATAAGAATGTGGGTGAATATATATTTTCATTAATTTCGCCCAAAAATTAGGTCAAAATCTCGTCCTAAACATAAAAAAAAATTATTCTTTTTTTGATTAGAAGAACTGAACTCCCCGGAACTTGCCTCTTACACGGTCATTTGAATGTTTAATTGCAGATAAAACATTCAAAAAGTTTTAATTTTTACATACATATCATCTTACATATGCAAAATGTGTAATTTACAATTTGAAATAATAATAATAATTTTCTTGTGATACTAAAGATTTCGGCGGTACATGTATAAAAAAGGAAAATTTAGGTGTTGTATATGTAAATTCATATGAATTGAGTGCTATATATCATATATGCAAAAGCCTCTTTGTTCTACCTGATATGATTTCATTAATATTAACATTAATCTCCGCAGACTCTCGAAGACTTGAAAAACAAGNCAGTAATAATTTTCTTGTGGTACTAAAGATTTTGGCGGTACATGTATAAAAAAGGAAAATTTAGGTGTTATATATGTAAATTCTTGTGAATTGACTGCTATATATCATATATGCAAAAGCCTCATTGTTCTACCTGATATGATTTCATTAATATTAACATTAATCTCCGCAGACTCTCGAAGACTTGAAAAACAAGCTATGGACAGCCATGTGCGAGCTTGAAGAAGTAAAAAACAACGCCAGAGATGAACTCAGAAAAAAAGAAGAAAACATCAACCAATTGCTTCAGCTGCTCAAAACAGCCAACCACGAAAGAGATGAAGCCAAGGAGCAGCTTCAGCTTCTTCTCAACAACCTCACACATCCCAACTCCGTCGAACCATTTTCCTCAGCCCCTTTCCTCCAACCCGAAAGCCCGCAGCTTCTGCAAGCCTTCGGTTCCTCCAGCTTAACAGACTCCGAAAACCTCACAGATCTTCACAACAACCAGTCCCGCGTTTCATCCCCAACCGTCGTCGATTCCTTAGTCGAGGGCGCCTCCATTTCCCCTGATCTCTCCATCGTGAACTTTACAGAGTCCTGCAACGTCTTGATGCCTCAGCAGCGTTTGATGAATGTCAGCGCTTCTCCGACCAGGGCGGAAGATGAAGTCATGAAGGTTCTCTTCGATCGATTTGCGAAGAAACCGCTGCCCGAAAAAGGCGGACTTTTGAAAGCTGTGATCGACGCGGGACCGATTCTCGACACACTTTTCGTCGCCGGATCGCTTCCTCGGTGGAGGAATCCTCCGCCGATGAAGCCTTTGTTGGTTCCTCCGCTGTCTATCATAAGTGGTGATGGTTTAAACAGTCATAATTCGATACATCATTGCAGTACAGGAGCACAGGCTGCAACAGCGTCGGCAACAATGGCTTATTATGGCGTTAATGGTACTCTTTGTAAGGCGAAGAGACCTCTCATGGAACATCAGCAGTGCTTAACTATCAATAGGCAGAAATCACAGTAGTGTCGATAGGCTTAGCTTTGAATTTTTCAAGGCAGAGTTTAGACTTCCGAATTATGATTACTGAATTTGTAAATGGAAGCCGTTATTTTTAGATGAAAAAAGTAAGCTTTTTTATGTTCTCTGTAGTGAGCAGGGCTGTGTATATTCATGGATTTCGAAGGTAAATATTTGCAGGATAATTGCTGTAAAAATTTTTGGTAGGGGGTGGATGGAATGTTCGGGGACAGATAAACATATCGTGCTTCGATTGGTAATTGTTGTACTCTTTACATTATGTAAGCATGCTCCGTGGCTTGCTTTTTCCTTCTTTGAAGTCAGCATTTTTTTTTCCCCTATCGATTCAGCAGCAGAAAATTCTCTTTTCCATACTGTCGGAATGTATGAAGATATTGGACTGCACCTTGGGCACTGTGTCGATTTGTGGTTCTGCTTTTTGCTGGTGAGCTGGTTTAAGGAGAGTGTGGCAGAGAAAATAATTATTTGGAGAGATGGGATGAAAATTATAAATATATGTTTTTTTTTTCTTTAAGTTGAAAAATATAATTTTTCATCACAAAAATTTTTTTAAAAACAATTTTCTAAATTGAATTGTAGTGACGGTCTGAAACACAAAGACAGAAGGCTGCCCAAACTGACCCTAAGTTAAATTTTTCATTGGTATTTGATGCATGTAATGGTTTTATGTTCATGAATGTACCTAGGCTTTCTTTAAGAAGTAAAAAAAAAAAGATTTAGGATTTGTCTCGGGTAGCTATAGTTATTTCAAGAAATAGTTATTGTAAGAGAAATTATTGTGAAATTTTTTTTATTGATGAAGCAATATGTCTATTTAGATAGTTTACTCGTGAATCTGATATACCACAATTATTTATGAGAAAAATATTGTAATACGCTTATGTACACGTGTTAATTGTAAATTTGGGGTCTTTAAAATTTTTTTTAAAAAAAGTCAAAATGATTGCATGATGGTGATGAAAAGTTGGACAGAACCACAAGAAGATCATTACTAGAGTGGCAAAAACCAAAAGAGGGTATCATTACCATCAAAATATTCTTAGAGCAGAAAAGAAAAGCTAGATGAAATTCTGCATTCTATATATTTTTGTAGTGATCAACGGGAATAGAAAAAATTTGCTTAAAAGTTGTTGCTACCAAATCATAAGCCAAAAAAACGTTGTATTCCATATATCCATCACGAGAAAGTGAAATATTGATATTGAGCAGGATTGAGTTAAAGTTCGACTTTATTTATAAAGAGAAATCATAACATTTTTTTTTATTTACAATGTGAGATTATTAATAGGCTAAAAGATCTTATTTATTAATATTGATATTATTCTAATAAGGCGGAAATACAATGATTAATTTTTTAGTGATTTTCCTACAATTATTTATTTGGGATTTTTAAAAGATAAAAATTTCATTGTTTTTATTAATTTGCTTTAGATTTTGTATTTAGTTATTTGTTTGATTCATGGTCTTTTTTTGCAATTTTAGTTTATATTGAATTCAAGTAAAGTTCACCAAAAACTCGAGCTATTTATGTGTGATTTGCTCAATATGGGCATTTGCATTGAGGTGGACCTCAATGAAATTGCCCTCATGATATTTTTCAAAATTTAATTTGATTTGAGCATGCAATTACTTAATTTACTATGTGTTTATCCTAAAAATTTTAAGAAGTTGTATCACAATATATTGTCATAAAAGAAATGACATGCAACCATGCTACAATTCACTTGTAATAATAATTTATGCATATTAATAATTTATATATACTACACAATGCATAAATAATATAGTAAAATTATCGCATAATATGAATCAATCAGCCAAAATACTAAACTAATTTAGCATAAACACTGCACAGCCCTTTGGTTCATCTCATTAAACATTTAGTAAAATATTATTATATTTAGCTATTGGGCTCCTCTCATTTAGCATTTATGGCCCGTTTGGGGCAGTTTATTTGGTGCAGTGGCGTTTTGAAAAAGCACCAGACCTGTTTGGGTAAATTGCGTTTTGACAGCTTATGCTTTTTCAAAAAGCTGAAAACAACGTTTTCTCACGTACTTGTCTGGGTGCGGTGATAATTTTCTAACTGCAGTCTGATTTTTTCAAAAAGAAAAAAAATTTGCAATAGCTACCGCACAACTTATCAGCGTATTATTTTTAATCAGTTTATCAACAAATTATTCAATAAGCTGCAGTTGCCCCAAACAGACCTTTAATTCTTATAAATTTGCTAGAAAAATAAAGTTCAAATTATTCTAATTTTTTTAAATAAACATTGAAATATTTCACCAAATGATATTTCTATGTAAAAAATAAAGGACGTTTACATAAATAGCGCACAATTTTTATGTATTTACACACTCGCATCTAAACTTTCACATATTACATATAATCCTAACATCTTTAAGAAATGAAAAAAAAATAACATTATTATTTCTTTTTAGAAGTATAACGTACATTCTCATGCATAAGATTTAAAGCATCAAAGTGATTTGCATATTTAAATATGAAAGTATAGGTGGGCGATATGCAAATACATAAGAGTTATGTGCTAAACTTGTAAATTCTTAAAAAATAGGGATGGTTTTGATTTTGAGCAGCATTTGGAATGAAAATTGAACTATTTATCTTCCACTTCCAATTCAATATCTTAAATATATCCACCGCCACTTTATGCCGTCTGCAGCAAAGCCTGATTCACATTTACGCGCCATTTACTGTGAACCCTAGTTCTCAGTCAGTTTGGGGATTTCTTTTTTGTCCCCGGCGAACCACGCGCTCTCCTCTGGCGATCTCCATTTCCATTCCTCATCCCAGTCGGCTCTCTTTCTCTCTCCTGCCTTTGGAAGAATAAGAAGCCGCCGGGTTGGATCTTCAACGATCTTGTACGCTTCTCGCACTAGGGACTTCAGTGGGTAACTTTCTTTTCTGATGTTGTTCTGACGAACTGACCGAAGCTGCTGCTTGATTTAAACCTCTTTCATTATATCGTTATGTAGCAGATTTTCGTCGAGTGGTGATCGGTTGATAAGTTTGCTTGCCCGACGGACAGCTTGTTTGTTTAATACAGCTGAGGTAGTTGTATACCCTTTAGATTCTGTTGTATTTCCGATATTTACTTAATTTTACTGCATGTGATATCAGCNAAGGTAGTTGTATACCTTTTAGATTCTGTTGTATTTCCGATATTTACTTAATTTTACTGCATGTGATATCAGCTCTGTGTGCGTAATCTCTTGAGATCTTCTTTTTGTTATGTCGTCATTCATGTTTAGTGCATTATATAAACCCGGTACTCCTTAGTTTATAAACTTTGAAGATTATTTCAGAGATCTGTGCTTGTGCTTGATACATTTAGAAATGGGAAGTTTGCATGTTTGTTGTTTTCTTCAGTCTATTGTTAATATTGTTAAACACCTGGATAACAAATTTTAGTAAATTTACGTCTGGATATGCAGTTGCAAGACCACACATGCTAAACTGCTTGTATTGATGTTGGTTATGTGAACGGGCATTACTGCACAGCCAACCTTGGATCTATTGACTAGTGATGAACCAATTCCTAATATAGATTTGTACATTCATCTGGCTTTGTCACTAAGGATGCACAGTTGGGGCCTTGTTTGTCTCGATTCATTAACCACTGAGAAAATACAATTGAGCTGAAGTTCAGCAACAAGCTAAAAATTGTTTTGTGTTTGGCTCATTTATTATGTACTTTTATCATTTATTATGCAATTGATCATGTTCTCAACATGAACGCCAAGGCAATTCGATGGCGATTAAATGAGGAGACAATTTTACAATTGATGACCTCTATTTTATGAAATAAGGTTGTTTTTTTAACATTTTTCAATTACCATAGTACTTGTAATATATAATATAAATGTTTTTTTAAAGTATTTATGCTTATTTTAATACTTCAATTCCTGAAAATTGAAGAATATACATATGTTTATATGCACACAGAGAGAGAGACACACACACACATATAAAGTTGTTATTGTGTCTTGCCTAATCGACTGTTGTTCATGTCTGAGTCATTCAGTAAACAAGTTGAGGTTGGATGGTTTTCTTATTGAACTGGACAAGCATGAATAATTATTTAGTTGAACAAGAAATTGCCCTCACTCATCAAAATTTATCTACAGAACTATGTGCCATTTCAAAGGATAGTATTCTATTTTATGGTTCTGTCAACGCTTTCCACATGCCAACACTTTGTTTTCTTGCTTTGTTTTGATAGATAATGTATTCAAGTTTTAGTTCACTTGGGATTTTAAGTTGAATTTTATTTGAACACATTTTCTATGGTCTGAGATGTTATTTTACATCACAATTTTCATATCTCCAACCTTTATCTCCCGTAAGGAAAGTTCATTTTTCCCAATTATGCTTCATTTTCTTATTAATTAGGCTTAGCCTATTATCCAAAATGATCAGCAAAAGGAAATGCACAATTTGAATGGGTCAGAATTTTGAATACTCAGATGGGCAGAGAAGGAATTATAGTTCTCCTAGCAATTTGATTAAAGGGAATGAAGTGATTCAATCTGCTAATAATAATACATGAACATGAAGAAACAACACAACACAAGAAAATAGAGGATTTTGGTTTTTGTGATCTTTTTCATATGAATAAAGATTGAGATAATTTTCTTATTATTTATAGAAAATAGCACAAAAATAAGGAAATATGAATTGTGAGGAAAAAAAGAAGATCCTTGGCATTTTGTCATTGTTTCTTATGTAGTTTTCGTCATGAAATGTTGTGTGCACCATCCAAGGTTGCCAATTAAGACTTTAATTGAAAAGGATTCGATAGAAAAAATTGGATCTAAGATATGAATAGTTGCCTTGCACTTAATCTTTTATGATTGTCGAGTGAATATAGTTAACTGAAGGAATTTTTGTGTTGATGAGATACAAATCACATGATTTTGATATATTACAAAATAATGGATATTTTGAGTAGAATATAAACTTTGAATTGAACTTGACTTTGCCATGGCACTTTTAATAACATATTGACTTCACTGGTATTTTGACAGTTTTTGATTTGATCCCGTAGATGAATTTAGATCTGGTTTAATTCTTTTGAAAATTTTTGAATAGATAGATTTACAAAATGAAACAAAATATTTTTCTTCTTTCAAATTTTTGCATCTTCGACTTTGATTCTCTTCTTCTTTGTTGTTATATTTTCTCTCTTGAATCACGAGGAGAACACAGAATCTTTTGTGGTCTCTAAAATGAGGAAGCTCATGGAACATGATATCACAATTTTGAACCATAATATATTTGAAAGTGAGATCTAGGCTAGGGTGTTGGGATCAAGAAGGTGGTGAGTGGTCCTTCTATTAGGAAAGCCACTACAACTTTTTCTCTTATTGGGAAAGTTATATCAGTTGGTTATGCACCTTATTCATTTCAATGACCAAACTTTGGGGTTTTCAGCTATGACAGAGAATCCATTAGATAATGGATTTTTCCCATTCCATTTATGACGATTTCACAATTTGAGATTACTTGGGATAATTTCTTCCATCCGGTTGATATGAGGCATGTAACCCTTAGATTCTCATTTATCATTTATGATTGTTAAATCCAAGGTAGAAACTAAAAAGATCGAGCATAGCGAAGAGAAGAATGAAACGTCAGAGCAAAGATTGAAAAGCAAGGCCCTAACTTTTCTCTTATACTGTTTAGAAAAGTAGTGGCCGGAAAGTTTGGTTTGCTCACCGTTTCAATGGAATTTATATGTAAAACTTCATAGAAAGAAAAATAAAAAAAGAATAACAAACACAAAAAAACTGCACCTTAATACTCATTGTTTGATCCATTTAGGATTAATGATTAATGTGAAGGAAGTAATTTGCGAGCTTCTTTTTTTTTCCCCTATTTTGGCATATGAATCTTTGTGATTGGCATTTCCTTGTAAGCAATGAATCTTTGGCCTATAATTTCCTTATCTAGCACTTCCACCGGCCCTTTCTTGATCTAATGGCACTTCAACATGTGTTTTATTTAAAATTTATACTTTTAGGAATTGCTAGTCATGTTCACATCAATGGCTAGTAGAAATACATAATTTTACTCATGTAATTTATTAACTATATACAAATTTAGGATTTGCTATTCCTCTTCCTAGCCACATGTAATCTATAAATAGTTCAACCTAATTTTATTTTGCATGCTCCTCAACTCTAGTTCTTTCATTTTGTTGATGTATTCCGTGTTTCATCTTTGCAGTGAAATTTTTGTACCTTTTGTTAAAAAAATATAGCACGCCACTGTTATATGTGTTTCTTTTTAAACGTGAACTTGGCCCAACGTTTTCCTCCTATTTAAATAAAACTTGTTTTATTTTGCTGTATTGTGCTCAGAAATGCTCCGTAACTATGTTTATTGCTGAAAATCAGGAATCACATGTGAAAATGTGAAGATGGTTTTGTGATGGGAAAGGGTCTCTTGCATGAAAGATAGGACAGTTCCCGCTCTTTTGGTTACAGGCTAGACCTTGGTTCTAGTCCACAACATTTAATTGGCCTGCAAGTTTGTTGCAAAGAAGATGATCACTAAGCAAATTTTGTTGACTTATTTGTACTTGCTCATTTACATATGTTTATCATCAGGCGTTATTTTGTACAACAAGGTATAGTTTTCTACTATTGCTATGTATAGAATTGCAATTTGATAGTTTCACTTCGTATACACAGCTTACTTGTGCAATTAGCATAATAATTTCTTGATGTATTCTTGTTGTATCTTTGCAGTGGGTTCTTTCTCCAAAGTATTTCAAATTCCCCTTTCCAATAACACTTACAATGATTCATATGGGATTTTCTGCTTTTGTTGCTGTTATTCTCGTTCGTGTTTTAAAGGTGTGTTCTTTCGGATATTGTGGCTGTTGAAAAATTATACATATTGGTTATATTCACGAGCTTTTCCATATCCAACTATTTCTCTTTATTTTCTTGGATGCGTGAATAGAAAAAAATGACATTCCAATGCATTGATAGAGTTTTCTTTGCCCTTGTTTGATAGGAAGAGTTTGGATGAAATTCATTCCTGTTGTAAAATATGTGTTTCTGGTACAGGAATAAAAGCTGAAGTGATGTTTTGACTTTTATCAAGTCGATGCACTTGATGTGCTCTTTCAGATTTCTTTTCCATTCCCCATTAATCGTCTTAAACTATTTTCTATTATTTTTAAAATGTTATTATGTAACCTTAGTCTCAATTTCTGACGTTATGGGTCTTGCTAGATGGGTAATGATCAAAGTAAAATATTAGCTTTTGTTGATTTATATGATTTATTTGGTATCAAAGAGTAAAGGTGATATAAATTATAAAAAGCTTTAAAAGGAAGTACATCTAGTAATTTTGATCAAATTATATGCATTAAATTTATACTGATTGTTATAAAATCTTGGTTAATATAACAAATCGGAAAATAAGAAAATGTTATTTGAGAAATTAACTAGAAGAATGCCAAATGATTGAAAAGTAATTATTTTTAAGGTTCTAGTATTTATCAGGGAATCAAATTTTTGAATTGTATGATGAAGTTGTGGTAGAGCGAAATTGAACACAAGCAGATAAATTTCATGAAGTAGTTTTGACTTTATATCTGGAAGTTCTATTGCTGATAAGGAGATCATCTTTTTTTAGTGCTTGCGGAGAGAACTGGTCAAGGCATCTTGGATGATGCTGAAAGGAATTTTCCAAAGTTGATAAGTATTAGTGTGTTCTTTATTAAGGAAAACATCTTTGGAGGGCTTACTTGTTGATCGTCGAGTGACTCCTTCATGAAATGATTGTTGCAATGTAATTACAATGGCAATTTGGGCTTGGCAATCCGAACTCGTCTTGCTTTTTCATAGCTTGACTAAGTTTAAAATCTAAGTTTTTTTAACCATTGACATTCCTCTCATATTAAGGATCATCATAATGTTTGAAGAGAGAGAAAAGTAAAAAAAAGGTGGAGAAATATAACAAATGCCAAAGGATGGGAGTGATCTGGAGCGAGGGGCTTCAAAGAAGTTATAGAGAATTTCTCTTTCCTCTGTTTTGCCTTGTTCTTTTTCGTAACAATAGTTTTGCTCCACCAATAAAAAATTCATATCACTCTTTAATTTATTTTTAATGTCTCAAATTATGTTGCATGATCCGATGAACTTTGATGTATGATGTTGATGAAAAATGTTTGCTAGGCGATTGGAGAACCATTCTTTACTTTCAAACTTGCAAGATGAAAAAGGCAAGGGAACTTTGTGATGTCTATGCAATATGGAGGAAACCTAGCGACTGGGCTACCCAAGTTGCAATTCTCTATAATCAATGGCTGTGTTGATGGTGTTGATGTTCATGCAAAACTTGTTGACTTATGAAAAACAAATATTCAAGAATGGTCGGCTCTCGGAGGAAGCTGCTGGTACTATGTCCAAGGAATGCTTCAAAAAGCTAGAAGATGACTTGGAAAAGGAAGATAGAGGATCTCAAGCTTTCTTTTGATGGATGATTTAAGTTAGAAGTCAATTTTGATATCCTTACCAGGACATTTCCATTGAAATTGAGCAATGTGACACATGGGAAGAAAATTTGATAAATACTTCAATTTTCATCGGTTTACCTCTCAAAAGATGGTATTGTTCACCTTTCCAAAGATACCAATCATGTGCAGACATTGTGGAATGCTCATTTCAGGCATGGGAGTTGGAATGTGACCTAAGGGCAATTAAAAAGTTTTCTTCATTAAATTATATCTTGTGTTATGAGAAAGAGTGCTAAAGCAACATGAGTTATGGTAACAACAAAACCAAGCTATGTAAGAATACACTCTAGTGCTTAAGAGAGCTGGATGTTGCAAGAAAACACCTCGATTCTGTTTAAGCATACTTCACAACGCCAAATTACAACATCTCTATTGATATCTTCACAAATGTATTGTTTAGGCAAACTTTTTTTTATTCTAGTTCAAATTGGATGAGTCGACTTAGCTCGAAGGCTCCAACTTCATATTGATATCTGGAAACTGTTGGGTTGTACATTGCTTAGAATGCCGCCCTGATTATTTTCCCAGTGCATTGTTAGCTTGATTCTCCATTTGTTGGTCTTTTTATTGTTGATTAATGCTCTTTGTATCGAGTATTCTAGTCAAAATTAGCATTTCCTTGGCTATTTTTAATTGTACTTTTCATGTCATATTGTTAGATATCTTCTCAATTTTCAAGAGCCAATCTTATGCTGCAAAAGAGTTTGTTTTTGTATAAATTGTGTTTTTATGCTTTTGGACTGATTTATGAGCTTTTCTTATTGCTTTCAAAATCTTAGCAGGGTTTGCATAGCTCAAACACATAGGTTCAACTTGAACTTGTGTGTCACTGGCTGTTATCTTTTAGAGGAATCCAGAGTTGTCATCTTGATATCTTGTTCTTTCCCTAACATAGCGATCCCATTATTGCTTAACGCATTTTTTTATTATTATTGGCTTTATTTATTTTTCCAATGCCTTTTCCTAAGAAAACTTCAAACTTTCACACCTANCTTGTTCTTTCCCTAACATAGCGATCCCATTATTGCTTAACACATTTTTTATTATTATTGGCTTTATTTATTTTTCCAATGCCTTTTCCTAAGAAAACTTCAAACTTTCACACCTAATAATATTAGAATATCTAATGTGTGGATGCATTATGAGCCACATAATTTACACTTATTCTACATAAAATTTTGTCTGAGAACCTAAAACCTAGATCTTTAATACTATTCGACCATATCTCAACTTTTCACCAAGCTTGTTAAAGTTGTAGGATATCATATTTAGCGGCATCCTGAATTCTGCTCTGTTGTGATAACATGATGAGTGGATCGTCGACTCTTAATGGAGAGAGATATTCTTCTTTAGATAGTCGATTGGTTGACATGTTGCAAAGAGCGAGCGAGCTAGTGATGCGAGGATTTTTTGAAAGAAGAAAATCAATACAATACAATGAGAGAGAAAAATACTACTGTTTAATAGATAATGATTGAAATATTACATTGGTTCCTTCATTGACAATTTATAAATATTTGCTGAAAATACAAACTACTAAATATTAAGGTTGGACTGACTAAGTTTGGTTGGCCTCTTACTAGTCTCTAATCGCCTCACCCAAATATGACTCTTCCAAATGATGTAAAATACTGAGTTTAGATGAACCCTATGACAAATGCTTTACTTATTAAAGTAAAACTATTGAGNCGTAGCCAAACAAAATACAATTATTACATTAAAAAAGCAATATTTCAAAGTTGAAAGCATGTGGATAGCCATTGATAAGCTAAGCACCTATGAAAGATTAGACAGGATCATGCATGTTATGCCATTATAACTCAACTTTACACGGAAGAGACTTAATTTACCAATAAAGGACTGCTCTTATTGTTTTAAGAGAAAATCAGCAAATTTTATTAAAATTGGAAATATATTTTCTTTCTAATTAATAACATAAAAAACGAGGGATATCAAATTTTTTAATTATTTAAACTAATTATAGAAATTTACCATCCGACCTTCACGCAATATAGAGTTAATGCTGAAAAACAAGAAGAAATTAGTTNGTATTTTCTTTCGAATTAATAACATAAAAAACGAGGGATATCAAAATTTTTAATTAATTAAATTAATTATAGAAATTTACCATCCGACCTTCACGCAATATAGAGTTAATGCTGAAAAACAAGAAGAAATTAGTTATAAAAATGTATATGAATAATATTCATCAGATTATTATTGTTTCTTTTATCTGAAAAATATACTTTTATCAACTCTCATTTAATAATATAGATTTATGTTCACAAATTATATTATAAAAATATGTTTTTATATTCTAGATGTTTTAATTTATAATGTTACGTGCATGCTAGGGCCGTCAAAAAAACTCGTTGTTCGCGAACAGTTCGTGTTCGGTTCGTCAATGAGTTCGTGTTCGATTCGTTCGATNATTTTTAATTATTTAAATTAATTATAGAAATTTACCATCCAACCTTCACTCAATATAGAGTTAATGCTGAAAAACTAGAAGAAATTAGTTATAAAAATTTATATGAATAATATTCATGAGATTATTACTTTTTCTTTTATCTGAAAAATATACTTTTATCAACTCTCATTTAATAATATAGATTTATGATCACAAATTATATTATAAAAATATGTTATGATATTCTAGATGTTTAAAATTATAATGTTACGTGCATACTAGAGCTGTATAAAAAGCTCGTTGTTCGCGAACAATTCGTGTTCGGTTCGTCAATGAGTTCGTGTTCGATTCGTTCGATAAGAAAATGAGACGAACGTGAACAAAGTCAAATGAACTGAACTTGAACAGTGATGCATTCGTTCGTGTTCGAACCGTTATTGTTTGAAATATAAAATAATTTAAAATAATTATATATAAAAAAATTATGATATTTTAAAAAATTAANTAAAATACTAATATACTAATATAGATATTATATATTTATATAATATAAATTATATAATTAATATAATACATTAATATTAGGGATGTCAAACTTGCTCGTTGTTTGCGAACAACTCGTGTTCGGCTCGTTCGTTAAGAAACGAGCACGAACAGTCACTTCACGAACAATTTTGAACACGGGCTTATTTCAAACAAACTAAATTTCAAATGAACCGAACATGAACACAAGCCATGTTCGTCCGTGTTCGGTTCGTTTACACCCATAGTGCATACCACATACTTCATATGTATTTCACATTAAACAACCAAAGTTCGGTATTCAGATTGCAATGCCTTATTTCCATAAAGATTGTGTGTGCAAAAAATATTACATATAAACTTAACTGCACCGTACTTAAACTTTTCACCTTAAAACAGGGAAGTGTAAAGACACTGATTTTAGACTTTCAAACCTTTCAGTCCATAGGACATGGAGCTTAACTATACGTCCTTAATTTTTTTGCCTTAAGAACACAAAGTATAACAACATTCAAATATCTCGATTTGTAGAGCATAAAACATACTAGATACATATATATGCATTTCATATTTAACAGCTAAAGTTTGGTAATTACAAACGCAATACTTTATGTTCATAATCTTATCATAGCATGTACAAGTATGTGTACAAAAACAACAACAACAAATCTTTATCCTACTAAGTGGGGTTGGCTGCATGAATCTTTTTTCTCCANGCTTAACTGCACCGTACTTAAACTTTTCACCTTAAAACAGGAAGTGTAAAGACACTGATTTTAGGCTTTCAAACCTTTCAGTCCATAGGACATGGAGCTTAACTACACGTCCTTAAATTTTTTGCCTTAAGAACACAAAGTATAACAACATACAAATATCTCGATTTGTAGAACATAAAACATACTAGATACATATATATGCATTTCATATTTAACAGCTAAAGTTTGGTAATTACAAATGCAATACTTTATGTCCATAATCTTATCATAGCATGTACAAGTGTGTGTACAAAAACAACAACAACAAATCTTTATCCTACTAAGTGGGGTTGGCTGCATGAATCTTTTTTCTCCATTACGACCTATTGAGTGTCATATTTTCATTTAATTCTAATCAATTAAGATCATTTTCTTAAACAATAAGCCTAAGTCTTTCTAGGTCTCCCTCAATGCCATAGAGCATTACAAGTCGCACCACCATCTTATAAAATTTTTCTTTCAGTCTAAGCGGTACTTTTCTATCACACAATAGGCCCAAAACATTCCTCCACTTGAACTAACCAACTTAAGCTATACTAATAACATCTCAATATCACCATCATTTTGAACAATATACCCAAGATATTTAAATAGTTCACACCTTTTAATACTTCGATCATCCATAGTTACAACTCTGTCACTAGAGCTACTACCACTAAAATTATATTTCACCAAAAAAAGTGAATCTTGTTTTATAAATCAAACAAAAATTTTGATTTTGCTTTTAAATTTTAATCATAATCAATCAAACAATGAATTACATTGTGACGCAAATACATTTCGAGTACCCTTACCCATACAACTCCAAACAACCCAAATGAAACATGGATCTGTTATGAAACAAGCGTTGAATTACATGAATTATATTTAAAATTTTATAATGAGAATATAAATTTATTTTATTAAAATTTGCATTAATATTTCTACTTAAATTCAGAGTTATTTGAGAAATATTAATATTATATTTACTTTTATAGGATATTTTTTAATAATTTAAA
>JXCR01148327.1:49551-86223 GCA_002079205.1 Phalaenopsis hybrid cultivar
AATTAATTAAATATGATTAAGAATATGAATTAGGCTAATTAAGTATGGTTTCTCCAGTGATGCTTGAGTCACAGCTTTCAGTGACAAGATGTCATAAATACTTGGAGATTGCTTTCAAGACATGGAAGGTGTATTTGCTGAAGTTTAGGTTCCACGGTTCAATTGGTCAAATATTATTGTTAAATTAATTAATTACTGCTTAATTATAAATTTAGAGTCACAATATATGAAATTAATTATTGATTTCGTATTAAGTGTTGTAAAATAATAACCATAAGGCTTCTAATATTGACTCAAATACTGACCGTCCAGTCAAAAATTAAAACATAATTTATTGAAGTGGAGGAATTCATCGAGCCTATTGTGTGTAGAAAATTACCGAATAGAGTTTTAAGGAAATATTTATAAGATGGTGGTATTTATATGATGCTGGCCTTTAAAAAAGAAGCATAAACCTAAGTCAAGTGTTGCTGAGATGAGAACGGTTAGGTGGATGAGTAGGTTGACATTTAGAGACAAAATATGAAACGAATGTAACAGTGAAAGTGTTGGTGAAGCTCCAGTGGAAGACAAGATTAGATAGAATCGTCTTAGATGGTTTGATCGCATTAAACATCGATCATCTGATGATCGTGTTAAGAGAGCAGATGTTTTATATTTGACTTATGTTAAGAAAGACAAAGGTAGATCTAAGAAGAATTAGGCATAATGTATAAAAAAACGAAGTTAATTTATTAGAATTAAATGAAAAATTGACACTTAATAGGACACAATGAAGAAAAAAGATTCATGTATTCGACCCCACTTAGTGAGAAAATAGTTGTTGTTGTTGTGTGTGTCTATATTTGATTGTTTAGAGTACGATATTATATTTAAAAAATTAATGAAGTTTGCTAGATTTATTTTTAGGTTAGAAATAAATAGGCATTGATATATATATATATATATNAACTATCAATAGGCAGAAATCACAGTAGTGTCGATAGGCTTAGCTTTGAATTTTTCAAGGCAGAGTTTAGACTTCCGAATTATGATTACTGAATTTGTAAATGGAAGCCGTTATTTTTAGATGAAAAAAGTAAGCTTTTTTATGTTCTCTGTAGTGAGCAGGGCTGTGTATATTCATGGATTTCGAAGGTAAATATTTGCAGGATAATTGCTGTAAAAATTTTTGGTAGGGGGTGGATGGAATGTTCGGGGACAGATAAACATATCGTGCTTCGATTGGTAATTGTTGTACTCTTTACATTATGTAAGCATGCTCCGTGGCTTGCTTTTTCCTTCTTTGAAGTCAGCATTTTTTTTTCCCCTATCGATTCAGCAGCAGAAAATTCTCTTTTCCATACTGTCGGAATGTATGAAGATATTGGACTGCACCTTGGGCACTGTGTCGATTTGTGGTTCTGCTTTTTGCTGGTGAGCTGGTTTAAGGAGAGTGTGGCAGAGAAAATAATTATTTGGAGAGATGGGATGAAAATTATAAATATATGTTTTTTTTTTCTTTAAGTTGAAAAATATAATTTTTCATCACAAAAATTTTTTTAAAAACAATTTTCTAAATTGAATTGTAGTGACGGTCTGAAACACAAAGACAGAAGGCTGCCCAAACTGACCCTAAGTTAAATTTTTCATTGGTATTTGATGCATGTAATGGTTTTATGTTCATGAATGTACCTAGGCTTTCTTTAAGAAGTAAAAGAAAAAGATTTAGGATTTGTCTGGGGTAGCCATAGTTATTTCAAGAAATAGTTATTGTAAGAGAAATTATTGTGAAATTTTTTTTATTGATGAAGCAATATGTNAAAAAAAGATTTAGGATTTGTCTCGGGTAGCTATAGTTATTTCAAGAAATAGTTATTGTAAGAGAAATTATTGTGAAATTTTTTTTATTGATGAAGCAATATGTCTATTTAGATAGTTTACTCGTGAATCTGATATACCACAATTATTTATGAGAAAAATATTGTAATACGCTTATGTACACGTGTTAATTGTAAATTTGGGGTCTTTAAAATTTTTTTTAAAAAAAGTCAAAATGATTGCATGATGGTGATGAAAAGTTGGACAGAACCACAAGAAGATCATTACTAGAGTGGCAAAAACCAAAAGAGGGTATCATTACCATCAAAATATTCTTAGAGCAGAAAAGAAAAGCTAGATGAAATTCTGCATTCTATATATTTTTGTAGTGATCAACGGGAATAGAAAAAATTTGCTTAAAAGTTGTTGCTACCAAATCATAAGCCAAAAAAACGTTGTATTCCATATATCCATCACGAGAAAGTGAAATATTGATATTGAGCAGGATTGAGTTAAAGTTCGACTTTATTTATAAAGAGAAATCATAACATTTTTTTTTATTTACAATGTGAGATTATTAATAGGCTAAAAGATCTTATTTATTAATATTGATATTATTCTAATAAGGCGGAAATACAATGATTAATTTTTTAGTGATTTTCCTACAATTATTTATTTGGGATTTTTAAAAGATAAAAATTTCATTGTTTTTATTAATTTGCTTTAGATTTTGTATTTAGTTATTTGTTTGATTCATGGTCTTTTTTTGCAATTTTAGTTTATATTGAATTCAAGTAAAGTTCACCAAAAACTCGAGCTATTTATGTGTGATTTGCTCAATATGGGCATTTGCATTGAGGTGGACCTCAATGAAATTGCCCTCATGATATTTTTCAAAATTTAATTTGATTTGAGCATGCAATTACTTAATTTACTATGTGTTTATCCTAAAAAATTTAAGAAGTTGTATCACAATATATTGTCATAAAAGAAATGACATGCAACCATGCTACAATTCACTTGTAATNTTTTAAGAAGTTGTATCACAATATATTGTCATAAAAGAAATGACATGCAACCATGCTACAATTCACTTGTAATNATTATTTATGAGAAACATATTGTAATACGCTTATGTACACGTGTTAATTGTAAATTTGGCGTCTTTAAAAATTTTTTAAAAAAAAGTCAAAATGATTGCATGATGGTGATGAAAAGTTGGGCAGAACCACAAGAAGATCATTATTAGAGTGGCAAAAACCAAAAGAGAGCATCATTACCATCAAAATATTCTTAGCGCGGAAAAGAAAAGCTAGATGAAATTTTGCATTCTATATATTTTTGTAGTGATCAACGGGAATAGAAAAAATTTGCTTAAAAGTTGTTGCTACCAAATCATAAGCCAAAAAAACGTTGTATTCCATATATCCATCACGATAAGTTGAAATATTGATATTGAGGAGGATTGAGTTAAAGTTCGACTTTATTTATAAAGAGAAATCATAACATTTTTTTTATTTACAATGTGAGATTATTAATAGGCTAATACATCTTATTTATTAATATTGATATTATTCTAATAAGGCGGAAACACAATGATTAATTTTTAGTGATTTTCCTACAATTATTTATTTGGGATTTTTAAAAGATAAAAATTTCATTGTTTTTATTAATTNCGGTTGCGGGGAGGGGGAGCTTGCCGGAAAGAAGCTGCGAGGCTGTGGTTTAGCCGTTGAGTTTTTGAAAGGGGAACACGGCTTTCCGGCCAAAGGGATCTTTTTGAAGAGTTTCTCCTGAATTTTATGCATAGAAATCGGAATGGCTTTGTTTTCGCACATCGATTTTTTGAGATTTTGGTTAGAATGATGGATAGATATGCAATTATAGTTTTTTTGTAAAGTTTTTTCCAACGGTCATTACAAAATAATCCTCAAGTAAGTTTAAAAACCTGTCTTTTCTTCTGGTTTTGTTATTCAGGAGGATAAATTGGTCAAATTTTTCTGCAAGTTACCTAAAGTTTACATTTTTTTTACTTTTTTTGTTTTCGGCGCTATTGCAATACTTAAAAAAATCCATAAAAATTCAATTTTGGATTCGGGTTTGCATAAAAGGGCCTATAAAAGTAAAGTTTGCGAATATACTTCTGTTTGGGAACCATGCGATTGATCCATCGAAGTAAAATGATTCTATTCATTTAATGTTCTGTGTTTCTTTTGGAAATAAAGTTTTGCTCTTTTGATTGTCATCATAGCAGAGCGCATAAGACTTTGGGTGAATATATATGTATTCATTAATTTCGCCGAAAAATTTGGTCCAAATCTCGTCCTAAACATAAAAAAAAAGTATTCTTTTTTTGATTAGAAGAACTGAACTCCCCGGAACTTCCTTCTTACACGGCCATTTGAATGTTTAATTGCAGATAAAACATTCAAAAAAAATTAATTTTTACATACATATCATCTTAGATATGCAAAATGTGTAATTTACAATTTGCAATAATAATAATAATTTTCTTGTGATACTAAAGATTTCGGTGGTACATGTATAAAAAAGGAAAATTTAGGTGTTATATATGTTAATTCTTATGAATTGACTGCTATATATCATATATGCAAAGGCCTCTTTGTTCTACCTGATATGATTTCATTAATATTAACATTAATCTCCGCAGACTGTCGAAGACTTGAAAAACAAGCTATGGACAGCCATGTGCGAGCTTGAAGAAGTAAAAAACAACGCCAGAGATGAACTCAGAAAAAAAGAAGAAAACATCAACCAATTGCTTCAGCTGCTCAAAGCAGCCAACCACGAAAGAGATGAAGCCAAGGAGCAGCTTCAGCTTCTTCTTAACAACCTCACACATCCCAACTCCGTCGAACCATTTTCCTCGGCCCCTTTCGTCCAACCCGAAAGCCCGCAGCTTCTGCAAGCCTTCGGTTCCTCCAGCTTAACAGACTCCGAAAACCTCACAGATCTTCACAACAATCAGTCCCGCGTTTCATCCCCAACCGTCGTCGATTCCTTAGTCGACGGCGCCTCCATTTCCCCTGATCTCTCCATCGTGAACTTTACAGATTCCTGCAACGTCTTGATGCCGCAGCAGCGTTTGATGAATGTCAGCGCTTCTCCGACCAGCCCGGAAGATGAAGTCATGAAGGTTCTCTTCGATCGATTTGCGAAGAAACCGCTGCCCGAAAAAGGCGGACTTTTGAAAGCTGTGATCGACGCGGGACCGATTCTCGACACACTTTTCGTCGCCGGATCGCTTCCTCGGTGGAGGAATCCTCCGCCGATGAAGCCTTTGTTGGTTCCTCCGCTGTCTATCATAAGTGGTGATGGTTTAAACAGTCATAATTCGATACATCATTGCAGTACAGGAGCACAGGCTGCAACAGCGTCGGCAACAATGGCTTATTATGGCGTTAATGGTACTCTTTGTAAGGCGAAGAGACCTCTCATGGAACATCAGCAGTGCTTGACTATCAATAGGCAGAAATCACAGTAGTGTCGATAGGCTTAGCTTTGAATTTTTCAAGGCATAGTTTAGACTTCCGAATTATGATTACTGAATTTGTAAATGGAAGCCGTTATTTTTAGATGAAAAAAGTAAGCTTTTTTATGTTCTCTGTAGTGAGCAGGGCTGTGTATATTCATGGATTTCGAAGGTAAATATTTGCAGGATAATTGCTGTAAAATTTTTTTGGAGGAGGTGGATGGAATGTTCGGGGACAGATAAACATATCGTGCTTCGATTGGTAATTGTTGCACTCTTTACATTATTTAAGCATGCTCCGTGGCTTGCTTTTTCCATCTTTGAAGTCAGCATTTTGTTTTCCTATCGATTCGGCAGCAGAAAATTCTCTCTTCTATTGACTGTCGGAATGTATGTAGATATTTGAGTGCACCTTGGGCTCTGTGTCGATTTGTGGTTCTGCTTTTTGCTGGTGAGCTGGTTTAAGGAGATATTTATTTATTTGTTTGTTTGATGAAGATAACAGGAGGAATTTAGGATCTGATCAGGTGGCTGTAGAATTTTATAGAAGATATTTATGAAAGTGTGGCAGAGAAAATAATTATTTGGAGAGATGGCATAAAAATTATAAATATATGTTTTTTTTTTCTTCATCCCAAAAATTTTTAAAAAACATTTTTCTAAATTGAATTGTAGTGACGGTCTGAAACACAAAGGCAGAAGACTGTCCCAAACTAACCCTAAGTTTAATTTTTCCTTGGTATTTGATGCCTTTATGTTCATGAATGTATCTGGGCTTTCTTTAAGAAGTCAAAAAAGATTTAGGATTTGCCTGGGGTAGCTATAGTTATTTCAAGAAATAGTTATTGTAAGAGAAATTATTGTGAAAATTTTTTTATTGATGAAGCAATATGTCTATTTAGATAGTTTAGTCGTGAATCTGATATACCACAGTTATTTATGAGAAAAATATTGTAATACGCTTATGTACACGTGTTAGTTGTAAATTTGGCGTCTTTAATTTTTTTTTTTAAAAGTCAAAATGATTGCATGATGGTGATGAAAAGTTGGGCAGAACCACAAGAAGATCATTACTAGAGTGGCAAAAACCAAAAGAGAGCATCATTACCATCAAAATATTCCTATAGCAGAAAAGAAAAGCTAGATGAAATTCTGTATTCTATATATTTTTGTAGTGATTAATGGGGATAGAAAAAATTTGCTTGAAAGTTGTTACTACCAAATCATAAGCCAAAAAGCATATTGTATTCCATATATCCATCACAAGAAAGTGGAAATATTGATATTGAGCAGGATTGAGTTAAAGTTTGACTTTATTTATAAAGAGAAATCATAACATTTTTTTTTATTTACAATGTGAGATTATTAATATTCATATTATTATAATAAGGCGGAAATACAATGATTAATTTTTTAGTGATTTTCCTACAATTATTTATTTGGGATTTTTCAAGGATAAATATTTCATTGTTTTTATTAATTTGCTTTAGATTTTGTATTTAGTTATTTGTTTGATTCATGTGTCTTTTTTGCAATTTTAGTCCATATTGAATTAAAGTAAAGTTCACCAAAAACTCCAGCTATTTATGTGTGATTTGCTCAATATGGGTATTTGCATTGAGGTGGGCCTCAATGAAATTGCCCTCATTAGGGCTGTCAAACGGCTCGTTCTTTGCGAACAACTCGTGTTCGGCTCGTCAAGAAGCTTGTGTTCGGCTCGTTCGTTAAGTCAACAAGCTGTATACAAACAAATATTTGTTCGTTCGTGTTCGACTCGTTTTTGCTCGAAATACTACTAATCATTATACATATATAAATCTTTGATGAGTAGTATTTTCAAAAAATTTAATTGACTACAAGGCTACAAAGATTTATAATCAATTAAAAGTATTAATTAAGAAAATAAAATAAAAATTATTAAATTAGATTCAAATAATGTTTTAAATTTTGCTCCAATTCTTAACATCTTATGGCTATGTGATTAGGGTTATCAAAAAGACTCTTTGTTCGTGAACGGCTCGTGTTCGGCTCGCTAAGCAAACGAGCCGAACATGAACACACTTTTTGAGCTTGAAATATAAACGAGCCGAGCATGAGTATAGACCGGGCTCGCTTGTGTTCGGCTCGTTTATAACCCTAGCCCTCATGATATTTTTGAAAATTTAATTTGATTTAAACATGCAATTACTTAATTTACTATGTGTTTATCCTAGAAAATTTTAAGAAGTTTTATCACAATATATTGTCATAGAAGAAATGACATGCAACCATGCTACAATTCACTTGTAATAATACTTTATGCATGTTAATTGAGTATAATGATTTAGACCTCATTATTCTTGATTTATGTATAATTTTTATACTGTGATTGTTACAATGTGATGAATACTGAGTGTATCACACATGTTCAATAAATTTATATATACTAGACAATGCATAAACAATATAGTAAAATTATTGCATAATGTGAATCAATAAGCCAAAATACTAAACTAATTTAGCATAAACACTGCACAGCCCTTTGGTTCATCTCATTAAACATTTAGTAAAATATTATTATATTTAGTTCCTATAAATTTGCTAGAAAAATAAAGTTCCAATTATTCTAATTATTTTTAAATAAATATTGAAATATTTCATCAAAATTAGTGATTTTTTTATGATGTATAAAAAATAAGGGACGTTTACATAAATAGCGCACAATTCTTATGTATTTACACACTGGTATCTAAACTTTCATATATTACATATAATCCTAACATCTTTAATAATGAAAAAAAAAACATTATTATTTATTTTCTCATACATAAGATTTAAAGCATCAAAGTGATTTGCATATTTAAATAGGAAAGTATAGGTGGGAGATATGTAAATACATAAGAGTTATGTGCTAAACTTGTAAATTTTTTAAAAAATAGGGATGATTTTGATTTTGAGCAGCTTGGAAAGAAAATTGAACTATTTATCTTCCACTTCCAATTCAACATCTTTAAGTATATCCACCGCCACTTTATGACGTCTGCTGCAAAGCCTGATTCACATTTACGCGCCATTTACTGTAAACCCTAGTTCTCAGTCAGTTTGGGGATTTCTTTTTTGTCCCCGGCGAACCTCGCGCTCTCCTCTGGCGATCTCCATTTCCATTCCTCATCCCAGTCGGCTCTCTTTGTCTCTCCTGTCTTTGAAAGAATAAGAAGCCGGCGGGTTGGATCTTCAACGATCTCGTCTGCTTCTTGCACTAGGGTCTTCAGTGGGTAACTTTCTTTTATGATCTTGTTCTGACGAACTGACCGAAGCTGCTGCTTGATTTGATCCTCTTTCATTATATCATTATGTAGCAGATCTTCGTCGAATGGTGATCCGTTGATAAGTTTGCTTGCCCGACGGACAGCTTGTTTGTCTAATACAGCTAAGGTAGTTGTATACCCTTTAGATTCTGTTGTATTTCCGATATTTACTTAATTTTACTGCATGTGATATCAGCTCTGTGTGCGTAATCTCTTGAGATCTTCTTTTTGTTATGTCGTCATTCATGTTTAGTGCATTATATAAACCCGGTACTCCTTAGTTTATAAACTTTGAAGATTATTTCAGAGATCTGTGCTTGTGCTTGAGACATTTGGAAATGGGAAGTTTGCATGTTTATTGTTTTCTACAGTCTATTGTTAATATTGTTAAACACCTGGATAAGAAATTTTAGTAAATTTTAGTCTGGATATGCAGTTGCAAGACCACACATGCTAAACTGCTTGTATTGATGTTGGTTATGTGAACGGGCATTACTGCACAGCCAACCTTGGATCTATTGACTAGTGATGAACCAATTCCAAATATAGATTTGTACATTCATCTGGCTTTGTCACTAAGGATGCACAGTTGGGGCCTTGTTTGTCTCAATTCATTAACCACTGAGAAAATACAATTGAGCTGAAGTTCAGCAACAAGCTAAAAATTGTTTTGTGTTTGGCTCATTTATTATGTACTTTTATCATTTATTATGCAATTGATCATGTTCTCAACATGAACGCCAAGGCAATTCGATGGCGATTAAATGAGGAGACAATTTTACAATTGATGACCTCTATTTTATGAAATAAGGTTGTTTTTTTAACATCTTTCATTGACCATAGTACTTGTAATATATAATATAAATGTTTTTTTAAAGTATTCATGTTTATTTTAATACTTCAATTCCTGAAAATTGAAGAATATACATATATTTATATGCACACACAGAGAGAGAGACACACACATATAAAGTTTCTATTGTGTCTTGCCTAATCGACTGTTGTTCATGTCCGAGTCATTCAGTAAACAAGTTGAGGTTGGATGGTTTGCTTATTGAACTGGACAAGCATGAATAATTATTTAGTTGAACAAGAAATTGTCCTCACTCATCAAAATTTATCTACAAAACTATGTACCATTTCAAAGGATAGTATTCTATTTTATAGTTCTGTCAATGCCTTCCACATGCCAACACTTTGTTTTCTTGCTTTGTTTTGATAGATAATGTATTCAAGTTTTAGTTCACTTGGTATTTTAAGTTGAATTTTATTTGAACATATTTTCCATGGTCTGAGATGTTATTTTACATCACAATTTTCATATCTCCAACCTTTGTCTCCCGTAAGGAAAGTTCATTTTTCCCAATTATGCTTCATTGTTATATTAATTAGGCTTAGCCTATTATCCAAAATGATCAGCAAAAGGAAATGCACAATTTGAATGGGTCAGAATTTTGAATACTCAGATGGGCAGAGAAGGAATTATAGTTCTCCTAGCAATTTGATTAAAGGGAATGAAGTGATTCAATCTGCTAATAATAATACATGAACATGAAGAAACAACACAACACAAGAAAATAGAGGATTTTGGTTTTTGTGATCTTTTTCATATTAACAAAGATTGAGATAATTTTCTTATTATTTATAGAAAATAGCACAAAAATAAGGAAATATGAATTGTGAGGAAAAAATGAAGATCCTTGGCATTTTGTCATTGTTCTTATGTAGTTTTCGTCACGAAATGTTGTGTGCGCTATCCAAGGTTGCCAATTAAGACGTTAATTGAAAAGGACTCAATCGAAAAAAAATGGATCTAAGATATAAATAGTTGCCTTGCACTTAATCTTTTATGATTGTCGAGTGAATATAGTTAACTAAAGGAATTTTTGTGTTGATGAGATAAAAATCACATGATTTTGATATATTGCCAAATAATGGATATTTTGAGTAGAATATAAACTTTGAATTGAACTTGACTTTGCCATGGCACTTTTAATAACATATTGACTTGACTGGTATTTTGACAGTTTTTGATTTGATCCCGTAGATGAATTTTGATCTGGTTTAATTCTTTTGAAAATTTGTGAATAGATAGATTTGCAAAATGAAACAAAATATTTCTCTTCTTTCAAATTTTTGCATCTTCGACTTTGATTCTCTTCTTCTTTGTTGTTATATTTTCTCTCTTGAATCACGAGGAGAACACAAAATCTTTTGTGGTCTCTAAAATGAGGAAGCTCATGGAACATGATATCACAATTTTGAACCATAATATATTTGAAAGTGAGATCTAGGCTAGGGTTTTGGGATCAAGAAGGTGGTGAGTGGTCCTTCTATTAGGAAAGCCACTACAACTTTTTCTCTTATTGGGAAAGTTATATCAGTTGGTTATGCACCTTATTCATTTCAACGACCAAACTTTGGGGTTTTCAGCTATGACAGAGAATCCATTAGATGATGGATTTTTCCCATTCCATTTATGACGATTTCACAATTTGAGATTACTTGGGATAATTTCCTCCATCCGGTTGATTCTCATTTATCATTTATGATTGTTAAATCCAAGGTAGAAACTAAAAAGATTGAGCATAGCGAAGAGAAGAATGAAACGTCAGAACAACGATTGGAAAGCAAGGCCCTAACTTTTCTCTTATACCGTTTAGAAAAGTAGTGGCCGGAAAAGTTTGGTTTGCTCACTGTTTCAATGAAATTTATATGTAAAACTTCATAGAAAGAAAAATAAAAAAATAATAACAAACACAAAAAAACTTCATCTTAATAACTTATTGTTTGATCCATTTAGGTTTAATGATTAATGTGAAGGAAGTAATTTGCGAGCTTCTTTTTTTTTCCCCTATTTTGGCATATGAATCTGTGTGATTGGCATTTCCTTGTAAGCAATGAATCTTTGGCCTATGATTCCCTTATCTAGCACTTCCTCCGGATCTTTCTTGACTAATGGCACTTCAACATGTGTTTTATTTAAAATTTATACTTTTAGGAATTGCTAGTCATGTTCACATCAATGGCTAGTAGAAATACATAATTTTACTCATGTAATTTATTAACTATATACAAATTTAGGATTTGCTATTCCTCTTCCTAGCCACATGTAATCTATAAATAGTTCAACCTAATTTTATTTTGCATGCTCCTCAACTCTAGTTCTTTCATTTTGTTGATGTATTCCGTGTTTCATCTTTGCAGTGAAATTTTTGTACCTTTTGTTAAAAAAATATAGCACGCCACTGTTATATGTGTTTCTTTTTAAACGTGAACTTGGCCCAACGTTTTCCTCCTATTTAAATAAAACTTGTTTTATTTTGCTGTATTGTGCTCAGAAATGCTCCGTAACTATGTTTATTGCTGAAAATCAGGAATCACATGTGAAAATGTGAAGATGGTTTTGTGATGGGAAAGGGTCTCTTGCATGAAAGATAGGACAGTTCCCGCTCTTTTGGTTACAGGCTAGACCTTGGTTCTAGTCCACAACATTTAATTGACCTGCAAGTTTGTTGCAAAGAAGATGATCACTAAGCAAATTTTGTTGACTTATTTGTACTTGCTCATTTACATATGTTTATCATCAGGCGTTATTTTGTACAACAAGGTATAGTTTTCTACTATTGCTATGTATAGAATTGCAATTTGATAGTTTCACTTCGTATACACAGCTTACTTGTGCAATTAGCATAATAATTTCTTGATGTATTCTGGTTTTATCCTTGCAGTGGGTTCTTTCTCCAAAGTATTTCAAATTCCCCTTTCCGATAACACTTACAATGATTCATATGGGATTTTCTGCTTTTGTTGCTGTTATTCTTGTTCGTGTTTTAAAGGTGTGTTTCTTTCAGATATTGTGGCTGTTGAAAAATTATACATATTGGTTATATTCATGAGCTTTTTCCATATCGAACTATTTCTCTTTATTTTCTTGGATGCGTGAACAGAAAAAATGACATTCCAATGCATTGATAGAGTTTTCTTTGCCCTTGTTTGATAGGAAGGGTTTGGATGAAATTTATTCCTGTTGTAAAATATGTGTTTTTGGTACAGGAATAAAAGCTGAAGTGATGTTTTGACTTTTATCAAGTCGATGCACTTGATTTGTTCTTTCAGATTTCTTTTCCATTCCCCATTTATCGTCTTAAACTATATTCTATTATTGTTAAAATGTTATTATGTAACCTTAGTCTCAATTTCTGAAGTTATGGGTCTTGCTAGATGGGTAATGATCAAAGTAAAATATTAGCTTTTGTTGATTTATATGATTTATTTGGTATCAAAGAGTAAAGGTGATATAAATTATAAAAAGCTTTAAAAGGAAGTACATCTAGTAATTTTGATCAAATTATATGCATTAAATTTATACTGATTGTTATAAAATCTTGGTTAATATAACAAATCGGAAAATAAGAAAATGTTATTTTGGAAATTAACTAGAAGAATGCCAAATGATTGAAAAGTATTTATTTTTAAGGTTCCAGTATTTATCAGGGAATTAAATTTTTGAATCGTATAATGAAGTTGTGGTAGAGCGAAATTGAACATACGCAGATAAATTTCATAAATTAGTTTTGACTTTATATCTGGAATTTCTATTGCTGATAAGGAGATCATTTTTTTTTAGTGCATGCTGAGAGAACTGGTCAAGGCATCTTGGATGATGCTGAAAGGAATTTTCCAAAGTTGATAAGTATTAGTGTGTTCTTTAGTTCAGGAAAAGATCTTTGGAGGGCTTACTTGTTGATCGTCGAGTGACTCCTTCATGAAATGATTGTTGCAATGTAATTACAGTGGCAATTTGGGCTTAGCAATCCGAACTCGTCTTGCTTTTCATAGCTTGACTAAGTTTAAAATCACTAAGTTTAAAATCTAAGTTTTTTTAACCATTGACATTCCTCTCATATTAAGGATCATCATAATGTTTGAAGGAAGAGAAAAGTAAAAAAAAGGTGGAGAAATATAACAAATGCCAAAGGATGGGAGTGATCTGGAGCGAGGTGGCTTCAAAGAAGTTATAGAGAATTTCTCTTTCCTCTGTTTTGCCTTGTTCTTTTTCGAAACAATAGTTTTGCTCTACCAATAAAAAATTCATATCACTCTTTAATTTATTTTTAATGCCTCAAATTATGTTGCATGATCCGATGAACTTTGATGTATGATGTTGATGAAAAATGTTTGCTAGGCGATTGGAGAACCATTCTTTACTTTCGAACTTCCAAGATGAAAAAGACCAGGGAACTTTGTGATGTCTATGCAATATGGAGGAAACCTAGTGACTGGGCTACCCAAGTTGCAATTCTCTATAATCAATGGCTGTGTTGATGGTGTTGATGTTCATGCAAAGCTTGTTGACTTATGAAAAACAAATATTCAAGAATGGTTGGCTCTCGGAGGAAGCTGCTGGTACTATGTCCAAGGAATGCTTAAAAAAGCTAGAAGATGACTTGGAAAAGGAAGATAGAGGATCTCAAGCTTTCTTTTGATGGATGATTTAAGTTAGAAGTCAATTTTGATATCCTTACCAGGACATTTCCATTGAAATTGAGCAATGTGACACATGGGAAGACAATTTGATAAATTCGTTAATTTTCTTCGGTTTACCTCTCAAAAGATGGTATTGTTCACCTTTTTAAAGATACCAATCATGTGCAGACATAGTGGAATGCTCATATCAGGCATGGGAGTCGGAATGTGACCTAAGGGAAATTAAAAAGTTTTCTTCATTAAATTATATCATGTGCCATGAGAAAGAGTGCTAAAGCAACATGAGTTATGGTAACAACAAAACCAAGCTATGTAAGAATACACTCTAGTGCTTAAGAGAGCTGGATGTTGCAAGAAAACACCTCGATTCTGTTTAAGCATACTTCACAACGCCAAATTACAACATCTCTATTGATATCTTCACAAATGTATTGCAAACTTTTTTTTTATTCTAGTTCAAATTGGATGAGTCGACTTAGCTCCAAGGCTCCAACTTCATATTGATATCTGGAAACTGTTGGGTTGTACATTGCTTAGAATGCTGCCCTGATTATTTTCCCAGTGCATTGTTAGCTTGATTCTCCATTTGTTGGTTTCCTTATTGTTGACTAATGCTCTTTGTATCAAGTATGCTAGTCAAAATTAGCATTTCCTTGGCTATTTTTTATTGTACTTTTCATGTCATATTGTTAGATATCTTCTCAATTTTCAAGAGCCAATCTTATGCTGCAAAAGAGTTTGTTTTTGTATAAATTGTGTTTTTATGCTTTTGGACTGATTTATGAGCTTTTCTTATTGCTTTCAAAATCTTAGCAGGGTTTGCATAGCTCAAACACATAGGTTCAACTTGAACTTGTGTGTCACTGGCTGTTATCTTTTAGAGGAATCCAAAGTTGTCATCTTGATATCCTTGTTCTTTCCCTAACATAGAGATCCCATTATTGCTTAACACTTTTTTTTTATTATTGGCTTTATTTATTTCGTATGCCTTTTCCTAAGAAAACTTCAAACTTTCACACCTAATAATATTAGAAAATCTAATGCGAGGATGCATTATGAGCCACATAATTTACACTCATTCTACATAAAATTTTGTCCGAGAACCTAAAACCTAGATCTTTAATACTATTCAACCATATCTCAACTTTTTACCAAGCTTGTTAAAGTTGTAGGATATCATATTTAGTGGCATCCTGAATTCTGCTCGGTGGTGATAACATGATGAGTGGATTGTCGACTCTTAATGGAGAGAGATATTCTTCTTTAGATAGTCGATTGGTTGACATGTTGCAAATAGCGAGCGAGCTAGTGATGCGATGATATTTTGAAAGAAGAAAATCAATACAATACAATAAGAGAGAAAAATACTACTGTTTATAGATAATGATCGAAATATTACATTGGTTCCTTCATTGACAATTTATAAATATCTGTTGAAAATACAAAATACTAAATATTAAGGTTGGACTGATTAAGTTTGGTTGGTCTCTTACTAGTCTCTAATCGCCTCACCCAAATATGACTCTTCAAAATGATGTAAAATACTGAGTTTAGATGAACCCTATGACAAATGCTTTACTTATTAAAGTAAATCTATTGAGAAGCGACAAAATGGACAAAACATGTTTCAAATTTGTAATGGAAAAGAAATTTGATTGGTTGGCCACTCTGGCATATAAAGTCGAGCATGCTTTTATTTATATTTACTCGACCATCTTTTTGTTTATCTTTTAATCTTCGTTGTCGCATTATTAATTTTTTGAGAACATTAGTGCTTGATTTTAAGTCACACAATTATTTGTTCAAGGTCACATGATCTTGTTAAAGTTTATTACCTCGAGATCACAAGTGACAAGCCTGAGTTCAAGCAATACCCTACTCTTACATTTCAATAGCACCGCAATCAACATTTTGATTTCTATTCATGCACACATTCATATCATTACGCTAATTTATGGAGCATATTTAGGATGAATGAGAATAGTCCTCCCATGTAACTACTCTTGTCTAATCATCAGATACATAAAAGTAGAACTAGGAAGATTATATACATCATGCATGGAATGCACTACTAAGAATGGGATAAGCTACCCCTTCTAAAGTAATCACAAAAAAACTGAAGTCAATTTCCTTTGTCAAGCCCTGGACTGTTTGCTTTATTGTAGCCAGGATCAAGCTTGCACGACACTCTTTTGAATAGTGTTATTATAATCACGCTTTAAAATTAGAAGAGAGGAATTAGGGGTCAATGCTTGATTATGCATTTACCAGTTGCTCGTATAGCACACCAACACGTGGTGAAAACCTTTTGACAAGTTGGACGTTTTCACCACTTGAGAGGTTTCTTTTCTAAGGTTAAGAAAATTTCTATATACACGGCTTGGTAGGAGGGTTTGTTGAAGATTCCCTGCAAATCTTGAATATTTCTCACAAACGCAAAACCTAGCTTAGATTTGATTTAACCGGTTGGCATTGGTACATCCAGCCCAGCTTGCTTTAGCAACACTTCTGTCTACTTCCAATTGGGTTCAAATTCTGTCCATTTATTCGTCCTAATCAAACTAATCGGTTGGTTAGATTTCAGGATTGATTGTCTTACACAATTTGATTGGCCCAAGTGCGCTATCTAGTAGGCCTAGCTGGACGAGTGGCCTCATCTTCTCTGTTACAAAAAATTGTAAGTATTAAAGTTTTAGGTTGATGTATACCATGAGATGGGAGCAATACCACATGAGCTAATGTTCTCCAGTTCTATCATCACAATATAACTTGACATTAATAGATTTGGATGGAAAAACATTTTTTAGATCACCTGTTGACAACAATTTACCTTGAAGCATGTGTCATTTAAGAAGATCAAGATTGAATGTTTCAAACAGTCTGTAGTGCAACCTGCGCTTATTTTTGTGCTTAAGTAGCTTGGAGGTTTGTTTATGCTTAAAATAAAATGCATATTCTCGTCTAGTATCATCATTGGTCTTGCCTTAGATATTTTGGATTAACTTTATGAATGCTAATTATTTAATTATGTTGATGAGTATTTTGTATGATTGTTTAGGCCAATTTGTGCATTATTTTTTCTTATAACTTTTATTCATTTTTAAATTAAACTCTTTTTATCGTGATTATTTGATATTAATTTTATCTCTATCTTCTACTCTTCATTGTACAAGTATAAACCACCTATGTTTATTTCTCTATTTTTTCACTTTGTGCTGCATCTAACTTCTCTGTAGGGTTGTTTACGATCTAATTTCGGCTGAGCTGGGGTCGGCTCAAAATTTGCCTGAAAAAATTTGATCAAAATTTTGGATCTGAACTCGATCCGAGCCAAAACTTGAATCAATTTTCGAGCAATTAATGATTTTTTAGCCAAATTCACAAAATTCACAACACTAATATTAATAGGACTGTTAACGATTTGATTTCGAGCCGAGCGTCGGCTCGAAAATAATTCCGTCCAAAATTTTGGTTCCTAGCCCAGCTCGTTTATTTCATTCTAACCTCAATTCGAGACAAAATTCAAATTAATTTTCCAGCGAGTAACGATCTTCGTGGCTTTTTTGCTACATGACATTGAAAAAAAACTTTAAATGCAGGGAAAATGGTGATTTTAGTTATAGAACTTATGCATGTCATTAATTTCATTGCAAAATGAAATTTGAATACATTATTTTTTGTAAGAATATCTTTGTATTTGCTATCCCGATTATTTAGCGCGAAATTTTGAAGTCGCCAATAATGCTATTTTGCACAGTAGAAACTGTAATATCATATTTGTTGCTTGAGAAAGAGTGATTATGCACTACGCTATCTTTCGAGTGGATTGTAATAATCTTTCTCTATACTTTCCCTTAACTATTTATTTTAATTGTTTTGACCTAACAGATTGTTGCACCAGTCAAGATGACGTTTCAAATGTGAGGGAACCATTATCATTTTTAGCTTACTATTTTTGTTCTACTATTAACTAAATCTTTTGTTTTTTTCAGATATGCAACCTGTGTAATACCTATTAGCGCTTTTTTTGCTTCCAGTCTTTGGTAAGCATATGGAATTGTTTTGGTGAATCATTTTTATTAAAAAATGCTGCAGATTTATTTTTTTCTTGCGTTCTAAATTGAAATAATTGTACTAAACAGTGGTTCATTTATTAGGTTTGGTAACACCGCATATCTGCATATTTCGGTTGCATTTATTCAAATGCTCAAAGCCTTGAGTGAGCTGACTTTATCTACTTCCTTGTGCTGTAACCCTAAGTATTCACTTTATCATGATATTAAGTTTTAATTATTATTTATGGCATACATTGCAGTGCCCGTTGCAACTTTTCTTGTTGCTGTTATTTGTGGCACTGACAAGTTGAGGTGTGATTTATTCTTGAATATGTTGCTGGTCAGTGTTGGGGTTGTAATTTCATCATATGGAGAAATTCATTTTAATGCGTTAGGGACAGTTTACCAGGTTACTGGAATATTTGCAGAAGCTCTCAGGTTGGTTTTAACTCAGGTCCTCCTACAGAAGAAGGGCTTGACTCTAAATCCCATTACCAGCCTTTACTACATAGCACCGTGCAGGTACACCAACACCCCTACCTCCACTGCCATAAGTTTTTTCCATCAATATTATTTTTCTATTATTGATTTTGATGCTCTTAAAATTTCTTTATTAGTTGAATGGGATTGTTTCATTTATAATCTATCTGACCACTTGATACGATTTTCTTACATGTTTTGAAGTAACATTTATTTATCTCTTTATATTTTAACACCTATGCCTGTTTTATTCTGTATTTTGCAGCTTTGTATTTTTGTTTGTTCCTTGGTGTTTATTGGAGAAAGCAGAAATGGACATCTCACATATTCAATTCAATTTCTGGATATTTTTCACGAATGCACTTTGTGCGTTAGCGTTGAATTTCTCCATATTTTTAGTAATTGGTAGAAGTGGAGCTGTGACTATCCGAGTAGCTGGAGTTTTGAAGGATTGGATACTGATTGCGCTTTCATCTGTTGTGTTTCCGGAATCTACGATCACTGGTCTAAATATCATTGGCTATGCAATTGGTAGGTCTTTTTTGAACTTTTCCTGATGGTTGATTTACTCATTTTTTTTTATGACAAGCTAGGATTGTTTATTCGGTTTACATTTCTTCCTTCTCAGCTCTTTTGGGGGTTGTGATGTATAACTATTTGAAGGTGAAAGATGTTCGAGCATCTAGTCAACTTTCTATGGAAAGTATTCCTGAAAGAGCAACAAAGGTAACATTTTTGTGTTTCATTTGAATCCCATTTGCTCTCCTGATGTTTAACCTCTTAGTTTGAAAATCAACTGCAGCCTGCACTATATTCTTTTTTTTTTCCTTATTTACTTAGATACCACTTAATCTGAAGTATTTAATGGTTTTTACGTGAAAAGCAGCCTTAATGTTAACATGCAAAGTATTCCATGCCTATCCATTTTTGTCTAACAAGCACAATTAAAATCCAACCGTTCATTCCTTTATTCTTCTATCCATAGAATATTTTCATTATGCGACCCAATACTGTGCTAATAACTGTGCCAAACAAAATCACATAGGGAAAATTGTCCATATTTTAGCTTTTCTGAAGTCACAATGTATAAACTCGATCATCTCCCTCTCCATTTCTATTCCCATTTACATCATATGCTTATATGAAGTGCTATTATGATTAATCTCTTGACCAACGAGCTCAAGCTCTATCGTAGTAGCCATTGAAGCATAGTTTTGATGTAGTGCGGTTGTCCTTTAATAGTAAGAGCTCATAATTGTTGAATGAACAAGCTGAGTCGATGTCAATTTTCATTCCTTGGATAGGTATCAGTGTGGTGGTATAATGTATGGGTCTTTTAGAAATGCCTCAAAGCTACATGTCACGTCGATGAATATTTCCTAATGTCATTTCCTAATCTAAGGATAAGGTGAAGTTTTACAGAAATTTTTAGTGAAATGCAGATATTTTTAAGCCAAAATTTTATCGAAATTACAACAGCATTAGTTTGTCTCTTTGTGGCAAAAATGAACTTGAGCTTGTTTATATTACAAAATAACGGAATTCATGGAGGAAATATGGAATGAAAAATAGCATTGAATAGTGGGGCAAAAAATTAACTTTTCTGTGTGAGTACCGACCTTCTTGATGACTCTTGGGTGAGAACTATGCTGACTGATGGCATGGAACATCTCATTGTGGATTATGGAACAAACAAAAAATTGAATGAAATTGTTCCTAACTTGTTCATGGGTGATATGCTTGAAACATAAATTTGAGGACTTAGATAGCATGACAAACTAATTTCCACTCTACAACTTTGGATGCCCTTTTAAATTAATCGTTACATATGATAAATTGTGTAAATCAAATCAAGCCAAAGCTTCAATAGATCCAAGCCAAATCAAATTTTAGCTTTTGAATTCTCCCCAAGTCTCATGACTTGAAGCATTTAGCCCTTATCATGAGTCAACGCAAGGCCAAAGCTTTTGATTAAGGCTACAAATAAATCTCAAAAAATATTCTCAAATATCAAAATTAAGGTTGGCAAAAAATAAGTTTGAATATTATAAAAATAACCAAAATTACTATTAGGAGAGTGTGCTATAAAAATGGATCCCAACTCCTGTTGGTGGTTAATCAGAAAAAAAAAGTTGAGGCTCTGATACTAATTGATAGGCGATGGGGCACATCAAGAGATGATGGGTGAATTTGTGCTTTTAGTTTTTTTTTAAACCAATTTTAAAAAATATGATAAAATTGATTACTTGCTAGTAGGCAATGTTGAATTATGCACATCAAGAGATGATGGGTGAATTTGTGCTTTTAATTTTTTTTTAAACCAATTTAAAAAAATATGATAAAATTGATTACTTGCTAGTCGGCAATGTTGAATTATAATGCAAACTCCTAAATTAAGATTCTCTTAAACTTTATAGTTGGCTTAAAGAACATCACCTTAGAGAAAAAAAAAAAACTTAAATTCTCTACTTATAATAAAGTAATAAAACAAGGAAAGAGACGAGAGATCCTAATGTTTGCAAAGGGAATGATTTTACCACGGAACTTGAGCTCCTAAAGATCTGCTAAATTAAAGTTTTTACGTACGAGGAAGAGTTTATTTTCCTACACTAGTTTTAGAAATGCTTATGGAGGAGGATTATACAAGTCTTGAACCAGCCTGAGCACTCTGTCTTTAATTAGGCGCAAAACCCAATAATAATTTCAGTTAAAAGCCAGCCAACAAGTTCCTTGGCAATTGTCTAGTATGTTCCTAATCATCAATGAAAACCGTTTGAAAATTTAGTGGATTTTGTGTTGGTTGTATTGAATCAATCCATGCTATACCACAGTTGAACTATGTTCTAGAAACTTTCTGAAATTTGCAATGCGCATGATTGTACTGCATTAGCTTCTTCTAGGACAATCTAGATCATTTATACGATAACAGTCATCTATATACCCCCCCGACCAATAAACCATGAAAATTTTATTCTATAACCATCAAGTGAAACTCAATTACCGAAGTCAACTCTATAGTACTTTAAAATTAAAAAAAATATGGCCAAGTATATTGAATTTGAGTGTATTTTGTACCCCATTTGATTTGTTTCAGGATGAGTACAATATAAATTTTATTAATTTATCATGATATTATACTCATCTTAAACTGAACTTGAACTCTTGTCGCAACTCCATTGCCATATAATTCTGAAGCTCCATCATCACAGATTGGCTGCATTTATTTTTATATTGGTAACCATTGATATATTTATATTTTATGAATGAACATATCTGAAGGAATGGAAGCTTGATAAGAAGTCGTCAGATATATACAGAGAGGATGATAAAATGAATAGCAGCGGGGGTGGTGGGGGAAGCATAATGGGACCTGCATCCACATTGGAAACGGCTGTGGATGAGGAAGCACCGCTGTTACCTGCTTCTAGAGCATNGGATAAGAAGTCGTCAGATGTCTACAGAGAGGATGATAAAATGAATAGCAGCGGGGGTGGTGGGGGAAGCCTAATGGGACCTGCATCCACATTGGAAACGGCTGTGGATGAGGAAGCACCGCTGTTACCTGCTTCTAGAGCATTGTCTTATATCGGACGAAGCCAACTCAGCAACCATACTGCCTAAGCCCAATCCAATCTTTTATAAATATTTTTTTTAATATATGCTTTTATTTATATCTCTGCTATTCTTCTAGAGCTCTTGATGCTACAGACTCCATTCTTTTTTTATTTTTTATTTTTCTTTTTTTAGTATTGACAGAAGGAGTCCCTGCAAGGCTGCAATGTATTATTTTTGGAAGATTTACATACCTACNTAGTATTGACAGAAGGAGTCCCTGCAAGGCTGCAATGTATTATTTTTGGAAGATTTACATACCTACCACTCAATTCCCTATGCATTTAGATATTTAACCCCTAATCTTCAAATTGTACATTTATGCCACCTTCACTTTTTATGTGATATGAAAGATTTAGATGGTATTACTGTAGAGGTTGAAATATAAGTGTTAGATGTGTAAATACATAGGAATTGGTTGGTATGTATGTGAATGCCCCCCATTGTTTTTCTTAATTCGGTATGCAAATTCTTGTAATTTTGATATTTTTGCAACTTGGAATCATTAAAATTAGTTTAAAATATTTGGCTATGTTCAAACTTAGGTATGAAGTTATAGGATTGCATCAGATATAGTGCAGGACGGGCTGTCAAAATGGCTCGTTGCTCGTGAACAGCTCGTGTTCGGCTTGTTCACCAAGTTAACAAGTCGAATACGAACAACACGAACCAATATTTGTTCGTTCGCGTTCGGCTCTTTTTGGCTCGAAATACTATTAATCAGTTTATATATCTTTGATGAATAGTATTTTTTAAAAATTTAATTGACTACAAGGCTACAAAGATATATAATCAATTAAAATTATTAATGAAGAAAATATAATAAAAAATATTAAATTAAATTCAAATGACGTTTTAAATCTTGTCTTAATCCTTAACTTCTTATGACTACGTGATTTAGATCGTCAAAATGACCATTTGTTCGTGAACGGTTTGTGTTTGACTCGTAAAGCAAACGAGTTGAACACAAACACATTTTTTGAGCTCGAAATATAAACGAGCTGAGCTTGGCTCGCTTGCTGTGTTCGGCTTGTTTTACTTACGTCCCGACTCTAAACATAAAACTCAGTCCGTATGTGTTGCAACAAATGTAGGAGATGTCGGTTTAAAGTGGGAAGTCTGGATCGCATGCAATTTAAGCAAGCAGCCAAGGCGTTTTGATTACTATATTTAATTGAACCAAAAATGAAAAAAATTAACTGATTGGTAGTTTTGTCGGTTTGATTATAACAATAGTGATTTTTATAGGATGGCTCGAGTTATTAAATTATGTGATTCATGCTGGCTAATCTAATAAATATATGTACATAATTAATATGGAAATTCTCACACTTTTAATGAATAAAATATTGTATTTTATACTTAAAATGACATTGAAGATTTTAAACATAAAAATTTAATTGTTAGATATGAAAATAGTTTAAAACTATATGTTTGGATGCAATAATTTCTCCTGTTTAGAAGTAGCTTTTAGCTTATTGCCTGATATTTTTGAAAAATTTAGAGAAATGCGAATGTATTTTTGATTCACAAACATGACTAAATAATCAATCAGTGTTGCTAATCTCATAGATTATTCAAGTGATAACAACTATATTGCAATCCTAGGACAAAATGCAAGAATTTGCCCTTAAAAGTGGACGTATTCTTCAACATTTGAAAAAAAAAAATTTATTCATTCATTGTGCACCATAAATATATTATTAAAAAAATCAATAAAAAATAAAAGATATTAATGCCATACTTTCTAATCTATCAAAGTTTGATACATGAAATAATAGTTTAAGAATAAAAAATATGTATTTTGAGGACTTCATTACATTGATTTAAATCAACCAAGCGAAGCAATTTAGAATATTAGAATATTTTAATAAATTTAAAATGTTTTAATATATATTAATTAAATCCTATTGTTTTATTTTATATTAGAAAGATTTACGTGCATACCAACCACTCAATTTCTCTTTATTTACATATTTATATAACACCAAAACCTTAATTTTTTACATATATGCCATCCTATCTGTACATGAAAAAGTGTATTTTTAGAAGCTAAGAAAATCACTTTTTTTGAGATAATATAAATATTTGAACGGCCTAAATTAAAAAAAGTAAAATGTAGGTGTTAGATATGTAAATAGACAAGAGTTAGCTGTTATTTTTGTAAATGGCCCCATTATTTTTTACCGGTATTTGTTTTCTGGTTTTTCGCAGCCAAGCTTGCAATGCAAATAGTTTCATCGGAGAGAAAGGTGGTTTCCGGCTGAGAGCGAAAAGAAGGAGCGTGAGGTGGAAGAGGGTTCTGGAGATCGACCTCTATTCCTCTCTTCTTCTTTGGGTCGGCCGGACAGCTGCAGCCAACGGTATACATTGGATTTGGAGGCCGGCGGGAAGATCATTTAGAGGTGGCTGACGGGATGAGCTTGGAGAAAGGCCAAATGAAGAGTGATGATCCCGCGAACATGCGTATTGGTTGAGGACAAGATTCGATTGATGGTTATGCTCGCATTTCTTCTCGAAGATGCAGACGCCTCGAGCAGAACCGGGTATTATTTTCGTTCCCTGTTCTTAATTTTGTTTTGTGTTCTTTATCGAATTTTATTGTCTAAAGCTTTTGCGAAAGTTCATTTACGTTCATATGTTGTCTTTNAACAAGATTCGATTGATGGTTAAGCTCGCATTTCTCCTCGAAGATGCAGACGCCTAGAGCAGAACCGGGTATTATTTTCGTTCCCTGTTCTTAATTTCTTTTGTGTTCTTTATCGAATTTTATTGTCTAAAGCTTTTGCGAAAGTTCATTTACGTTCATATGTTGTCTTTTTCCCGTTCTTAGGTTTTCGGATTGATGTTGTGATTTATATTCATTGCAAGTGAATTGTTTCTAATTTTAAATGTATAATTATTTCAGAATATTAAATAGAGAAGCAAAATTTAATAATTTATGTTATCATTTAATTAATTATATAATTTCGAGAAACATAAAATTTACTGTTGGTAAAAATTTTCATCCCCAAATTTACCGTTTGATTTATCTCTAATGGCTGTCTCTTTTTCTTTTAGATTCCTTGGATGAATATTAGAACCTAATCTCTTTTTCTAAACCTAAAGTACAACATCTACGTTAGTTAAAGTATGGTTCATCACTTCTGAGAGGCGGAACAAACTAATCATATAAATAAATTAATTTCAGAAGCTAAGAATTTTATTTCATTATATTGATAGATTGAACAATATTACTTGCTTTTCATTCCATTTTATATTTTTTGATAATATTGCATAGTAGCCTTATTGACAATCAAATCAAACACATTTTTCTCAGTGTTAGATACAGTGTAATTATTAAATCAATCATCACCCATTCAATTACATAATTGATAGCAATTATCTTTGCAGAAAATGGTATTTCAACTACAGGATTAACAACTCATAAAATTAATGCCAAGATAACAAACTTGTAAACTAAGATAAATATACAATTTTTTTCTTAACTAGCTGTTTTGTAAGATCAAGAAGAATACTTAAAAATGAGAAATTAATACTGTTGTGCATGTCAGTAATGTAAAAAGATAACTGATGCTTAAGTGTTAGAAGCTCAACATTAGAAAAATCATTATGATATAATTTTTTGATCCTTCATTATTCCAAAAGCGTTTTAAATTATACTTCTCATCGTTTTATAGGGATAATATATCAATTTACTAATTGTGAATTCAAATAATTAGATCCACATTGTTTATGTGTTAGCACTTGAACACATGTTATTAAAGTTCTTTTTAATTAAAAAAATTGTGACATGCCTCATGATTTGTCTGGCATGGGTTTCTTGAGTGAGTGTCTTTGTTTCTTATGCTTCAATTAGTTCGTATACTTTTAGCTGGGATGCACATTGATTTTGGTGCTTGGCTTCAGAAATTTGTTTTGAAATCAAACTGGTGTTCTTTTTGGTCCATAAAAAGAACTCCAATTTTATATTTTGACTAATGCCATAAAAAAAAATCTTAGAATTTTCATTTAGATGAATTTTCATATTGTAATTAAGTAATCACGTTTTATGGTGAGTGGTACTCATATGTGCATATACTCGTTCTTGTTTTTACAAACTAACTTAAAAAAATATTTATACTCTGTCAACAGACATGCAACAGATCTTGTTTGAGGCAAAAAACCGATGGCTTCGCCCTGGTGAGATATGCGAGATTCTTCACAATTACCATAATTTCAACATTACCCCAGACCCACCATATTTGCCTTCTGGTATGTTTTGTTTCATGCTGTTTCTGTACAATGCCATATGCATTGCTTTTCATGATTTCTTTTCCATTGAAAATAAAGTTATTTTTACATTAGAATGCTTGTTTTGGTATATATGTGGTAGGTTTCATTGAATATTATTAGTACGTAAATCATAGCTTATGTTTCCATTGTTCATATGGAAGTCTATCTGATGGTTCCTTTTTCAACTTTATAATGCAGATCACTGCACATTTTAGAAGCCTTATTCACAACTAAGAATACAAATCTCAACCAAAGCGAAAAATTCAAAATTACCTTTTTTCAAATTCCCACTCTACTTCCATAGGTTCAACATTACTTGTAACTCACCATACATTTTGCGATATGCTTTGTTTCATGCATTTTTTGTAAAATGAACGAGCAACTGTTTATCATGAGTTCTCTTTACAATATATGAAAATAAAGTTTGTTTCACATTGCAATTTTCTATGAGGCTTCCGTGCACCTGCGAATTGTGCTATGAATATTTTTTTTGAATTTTGCAAATGAGGTGATTACTCCAACTGTTGAATCATCAGAGGGCATATTCCATCAGAGTTATAAAAAAGAGTGACACTTCAATGCATTGTTTATTCTGGATACTGGTAGTGTAGTCAGAAGGATTAAACCGCCCCTAATAAGATTCCAGGATTAGAATCTTGAAGTGTTTGGGAGCCTCAACATCAGCGATTTCCTTCGAGAAGACATTCTTCAACTAATACAGTTGTCATGTCTACTCACAACCCTATTGTTGTCAGGATAGTATGTCTCGTCCTCTTCACCACGTGCTAGCAAAAGGGTTCTCCTGGTGTTGGTACCTGGCTCAAATCTCGGATGTGAACCGACTGCTGGTTGAGCTGATAGTGATATTGATTCAGTCAGAGTTCCTCTGATCATTTTCATGATCTGCTAATTGAGCTCATTGATTTGTTGGCTTACAAAATCCTTGATGTAGTTCATGTTGCTCGCGACATTTTTGTGACTCAGTTCTCCTTATGCGACTTCTCTTCTCTATGAATCCCATTTTTTATTTGAATCACTCCCAATGAAAAGAGCTTAGCTAAGATGAATAAATGAGAGAGAGAAGGTGAAGGAAGCTTAATAGCTGAGTAAATGAACTAGATTGCAATAATTGGAGATTTATGGATCCAAAGAGTAGAATCTATTTTACATTTAATACCCCCTTTTACAGAGGAATGTTTCTTAAAAAAAAGACAAATATTTGTCTCTATTATGGCTTGCTTATATGGTACACACGATTTTTTTGGTCACAACATCATTAAAACCGAAATCCTGTCTCAAATTTTCTCTTCGAAGTCAGCAGGAGATTATGAATGGCCAAGAATCCTTACTTCTATGGACATTCGTATCTAGCCTTCTGTATTCAACCTTCTGTACTTGGCTTTGCTTGATCTTCAACTCCAACCGACCTTTGCTTGAACCTTCATCATAAATCGAAGGTCACTTATGTCATACTGGTCTGATTAAGCTGCTTTTGGTTGTACATTCAACTAAATATAACTTAGATTAATTTTTCCTTGTTCTTTTGTACAATCCAACTTCCATCTATAAATTTTAAATCCTATTCTTCTGGACACAACCTAGAAAAAATAAAATAGTTGTTTAGAACATTTACATCGATACCCCTTACAATCCAGCGTCCGCTTACGCATTTACGCCCACTTCAATTATTTGATTTCAAGTTGGATCGGACCAACAACCCTACTCTCTTTTTTATGGTGCTCGCGCGCCGCTTCTCGCCCTCTCCCGATCTAAAGTAAAGACCAAAACCTCACAATCTCACGTTTTTTCATGTGTCTCCTCAGCCCAGCCTGCTTTTACCGGAAAAATATTACATTAGAGTAACGTGCGTAGCCAATGAAATCATGTCACGATACCCCACACGACACAAAAACGGCGCAGTAACACGAGGAATATTCCCCCGTGTTATTCATGTGTTATTGTGTGTTATTCATGTGTTATTGTGTCATGAGAATATTTTTGGTGTTATAATAACACAATAACACATAAATAACACATGAATAACACACAATAACACAAGAATAACACGGGAGAGAATATTCCCCCGTGTTACTGCGCATTTTTTTCTCTGTCGGGAATATTTCCCGTGTTATTCAAGTGTTATTGTGTGTTATTCATGTGTTATTGTGTCCTGAGAATATTCTTGGTGTTATAATAACACAATAACACATGAATAACATGTAATAACACATTAATAACGCGCAATAACACATGAATAACACAGGGGAGAATATTCCCTGTGTTACTGCGCCGTTTTTTTGCTCTGCCGCGCGAGATATCGTGGCGTGATTTGATTGACTACGCACGTTATTTTTACGTACGTAGTACTGATGTAATATTTTTTCGCTTTTACTAGCCTCTCGGCTCTCCCTAATTCCTTGTTGCTCCTCTCCAGTACCCTGCCCGACTCACCCCAGCAGACCCCTAGAAACATACCAGTCGCTCTCCACTGTACACCCACTCGACCTCAGCCTGACATCTCCTCTGCCACACCAACCTCCAATGCCAGTTCCCCTCGCTGCGCTGTTCCCGCAACCTTGGTCCGGACACCATCAACATTTCAGTCTCTAAACCTATCTCTCTCTCCCCCCCACTTTCTCTCTGCAAACAGAGCGAAATCCGTTCTTTCAGTAGAGCTAACTCACTCTACACCTCTCTTTTTCTCTCTTAAGAAAAAAATCAGAAAAAATGAATGTGAAAAAAGAGAGATTTGTGTGTAAGTTTGACCTACCAAATCTCTTCCTGCCATCCTTCATCGTCGTGCCTTGCACTTGTATAAAGGTATAAATGCAGAAGAAAACTTGCCAGACCACCAATAATAAGTTAAGTATCTGTACGTATTTTTTGGGCGGGCAGAGAAATCTCATGTTTCCAAGTTTCTCGTGCAGGTGAAACTCCCATTTGCGTTTCTTGACACGGTGTGGAGGAACACCCTAGACCACCATCACTATGTACCCTTACGCAATTATTTTTTTTTATGCAGCCAAAACATCCTATGGGGGTGTTTGGCTACACGCAGGATTTAGCAAATGGATTTTTAAAATCTGATGCTATTAAATTTAAGAAGATGTTTGATATGATTTTATTTAATACAATTTAAATTCATTTCTTATGTTTGACATTTTATCAGAATTTAATTTTATTGTGCACTAAATCTATTAAACTCACCTAAAAATTAGATTTAATTAATTCATATTTAAGTAAAAAATTTACGGAGGAAGAAAAAATGGATTTTGCAATATGCCGTATTTATTTCACATTTTTTTGTGTTTGGATTTACGTTAAAATAAATCTTATTTATTCTTTGATGCTGAACATCACCAATGATTGCAAAATTGCCTTGCAGGTGAGCTAACATATGCACCTGTCTTGGTGCGGCCGGGAAGAAGACCTCAAATCATTAAAAATAGATACCAGTATATGTATTTGTCTGTGCTTTGTGGAAATCATGTTAAACTTTCTCATGCAAATTTGAAGGCCCATTTATATTTTTGGGCTTTGTGCATTAAGACCTCAAATTTGATTTATAACACCCGTTTATATTTGTTTGTGCTTTGTGGAAATCATGTTAAACTTTTTCATAGAAATCATGTTAAACTTTTGATCCTTGAAACCTTCATTTCAATCCAAGATTAAGCACATTCAGATCAGGTATCACTTTATTCGATTATTGTTAGATGACGAACAATTGTTACTTGAGAAAATTTGTGGAAACAAGAATCCTGCTGATATGTTGACTAAGGGTATTACACTTGAGAAATTGAAGTTATGTTTTACTTTAGTTGGTCTTTTAACATGAAGACAGAGATTTGAGTTGCAAAGGTGAAAAATATCACGTTTAGGAAGTTGTAGCCAGTGGATGATGTAGGCAGTATATCTGTCTCCAAGTGGGAGAATTGTTAGGTTTAGTGGAGCCCAGATCCACTTGTAGAAATTAATTGAACTTCCATGTTTCTTATTTTATCAGGTGATGCTTTCCTAAGGGGGACCCAACTCAATGATGCTCTTTCCGCCTCTGTTCTTTAGTTAATAAGGAAGTTGTCTTTGGCGGTAAATAAAGAATTGATAAATTCCTTTTTGATGTGATGGAGGGTCCCACCACCATTAAATGCTTGCAGAATAAATTGGATTAAATAGTGACTTCTCTCCTTTCGCAATTCCTTAAAAGGCGTTGGCTCACGGTGAGTAAAAATAGAATTGCAAGGTTCCAATCTCACCCTGTCTCTTCTGTGATTTGCTTGTGGTGATGACTTCCCTCTTCCTTGCGGTTTTCTCTTCTTCAGTGACTCACGGTTAAAGGAGGAGAGAGAAGGTCGAGGGAGAGGAGAGAAGAAAGGGAGAGCTTTTCTTGTAAACGTCGATGTGTTCGATGGTGTAATTCTTTGAAGTAATAAAATCCACTGCAACTCCATGGACGTAGGCAAATTTGCCAAACCACGTAAATCTGTGCGTTATTTTCTGGTTTGTAATTTTTTGATCCAAAATTTTGCTTTATTGCCATCATTTTTTCACAACAATTGTTATCAAAGCTCCGGTTCAGATATGAGGAAGAAAGATGATCGGAGACAGAATGAAGGTTTCGGGGATCGAGAAGTTCGATGACACAGATTTTAGTTGTTGGATGATGCTAATAGAGAGCTACTTCTATGGAAAGAAATTTCATCTTTTGTTACTGGGAAAGCGACCGGAGAAGATGGATGAGGCCGGTTGGATCGACAAATTATGAGTGTTATTCGAATGACCCTGTCGAGATTCGTTGCCACAACATCATCAAGGAGAGGACGACTGCAGATCCCATGACAACTTTATCAGGTATGTATGAAAAGCGATCAGTGAATAATAATGTGCACCAGATGAAAATGTTATTCAACCTGAAGATGACGGAATGTGTCTGTTGCTCAAAATCTGAATAATTTCAATACCAGCACAAATAAATTGTCGTCTATTGAAATTGATTTTGACGATGAGATAAGTGCACTGATATTGTTAGTTTCATTTCCAAATAGCTGGAAAATCATTAGGATGATGATTAACAATTCTACAGATAAATCTAAACTGAAAGATAAGGATATTCGTGATTTGATTTTGGCTCAGGATGCGAGCAGGAAAGATTTTGACGAGATCTTGAGTTCGAGTTCAACACTAAATGTTGATTCCAGAAAGAGATCATAGAACAAGAACTCAAACAGAGGAAGATCAAAATCAAAGCACAGAGGCAAAAACAAGTCAAAGCTTGGTCAGCAAGCAACCTGCTGAAATTGTGGCAAAGCTGGCCACATAAAGAAGAACTGTATAAATCCTAAGAAAACAGAGAATGTCAGTGTTAATGTTGTAATTGAAGAATTACAGATTTCTAGCAGTTCACAACTCTGTTGACAAATGGGTACTGACAAATGGACACCTGCATTTGGGGAGGTATATCTGGCTGATAGAGAAACTCTGAATATGATGGGGATGCGAGATGTTGAAGTTACACTCTTTAACAAGAACAAATAGATCTTGCAAAAGGTCAGACACATTCTTGAGCTGAAGAAGAATCTAATTTATGTTGGGAAACTCGATGAAGGAGGACATCCAGTAGTGTTCTCAGATAACACTTTAAAGGTTACTAAAGAAGAACTGGTACTGGCTCAGGGTAAGTAAACTGGTACACTGTGTATAATTATTGGTTTAATTAACAGTGTTGATACTACAATTGCAGAGAGCACAACAGACATGTGACATTGCAGGCTTGGACACATGAGTCAAGGAACCATAAAAGAACTTCATACAGAGGCAAACTACCAGGACCGAAGTCAGTTAACCTCGGCATGTGCGAAATTTGCATTATGAGGAAACAGAAGAATGTCGGTTTTTTAAAAGGCGACAGAGCGCAAAAGGCAGGAGAATTGAAATTTATTCACACCGATGTGTGGGGACTTTCTCTAGTGATATCTTTTGAAGGATCTGCCACTACGTCACATTCATAGATGACCACAACAGAAATGTATTTGTTTATTTTTTGTAGTATAAATCTGATGTATTTACTATGTTCAAAACTTGGAAGGCCACAGTTCAGATAGAGACAGATCTAAAACTGAAATATTTGAGGTTTGACAATTGTGGTAAGTACTTCGATGGTGGGTTCAAGGAGTACTGTGCAGTTCAGGGTATCAGAATGAAGAAGATCATTTCGGGGATACCACAACTAAATGAAGTTGCAGAGCGTATGGACATGATCATAATCGAGTGTTCCAGGAACATGAGATTGCACGCCAAACTACCATCAATTTTATGGGCAGATGAAGTCAGCACTGTAGTTTACTTGATCAATATATTGTTGTAAAAAAAATGACAACAAAGCGAAAAACCAAATTAAAAAATTGCAAACAAAAAAATAACACAGATTTACGTGGTTCAACAAATTTCTCTACATCGACGGAGGTTCAGAGGATTTTATTACTTCGAGCAATTATACCGTCGAACGCCTCGACGTTTACAAGAAAAACTCTCCTTTTCTTCTCTCTCCTCTCCCTCGACCTCCTCTCTCCTCCTTTACCCATGAGCCACCGAAGAAGAAATAACCGCAGGGAAGAGGGAAGTCCTCACCACAAGCAAATCGCAGAAGAAATAGAGGGAGAATTTGGAGCTTTGTAATTATATTTGTCCTCGTCGTGAGCCAACGACTTTTAAAGAATTGAGGGGAGAGAACCACTATTTAATCCAATTTATTCTACAAACATTTAATGGTGGTGAGACATTCCATCACATCAAAAAAGAATTTATCAATTCTTTATTCACCGCCAAAGGTAGCTGCCTTATTAGCTAAAGAATGGAGGCAGGAAGAGCATTAATGAGTCGAATCCTCCTTAGGAAAATATCGCCTAATAAACTAAGAAACATGTGGACAAGTGGACTTGGCTCCACTAAACCTAACAATTCTCTCACTTCGAGATAGGTACACTGACTGCATTATCCACTGACTGCGTCGTCCTTTTCCTCAATCGTGATATCCTCCACCTCTGCAACTCAAATCTCCGTCTTCATGCTAAAATATCAACTGAAGTCAAGCATAACTTCAATTTCTCAAGTGTAACACCCTTAGTTAACATATTAGCAGGGTTCTTGTTTCTACAAATTTTCTCAAATAATAATTGTCCGTCATCTAGCAATGATCGAATGAAGTGATACCTGATCTGAATGTGCTTGATCCTAGATTGAAATGCTGGACTCCTGACAAAGAATTTGTCGCTCTGGCTATCACTGTAGAGAGTAATCTTTCGAATATCCTTACCCAATTATTTCAAGAAAATCTGCTGTCATATCATCTCCTTTGTAGTCTCTGACACTGCGATGTACTCAATTTCTATAGTGGATAACAGAACTCTCTTCTGTAGATTTGAGTCTTATGACACTGCAGTAACCCCAAGAATATAAACATAGTTTGTAGTACTCTTCCTACTGTCAATGACTCCAGCTAGATATGCATCAACGTAGCCCTATACCTCCAAGTTTTTTTTTGAGAAACACAAGCAGGTTTCTTAAGAGCCTCTTAGGCATCTCAAGCTTCACTTCACGACTTCTCAATGTTCATTTCCTGGATTACTCATGTATCAGCTCACAACTCCCACTGAAGCAATATCCGGTTTGGTGCAGACCATTGCATACCGAAGTGAACCAATAGCTGAAGCGAAAGAAACTTTACTCATGTTGTCTTGTTCCTCCACTGACTTGGGTGACTGATTTTTGCTGAGTCTGAAATGACTGCCCAAAAGTTTGTCAACTGGATTTACATTATCCATATTGAAACTGCTAAGCACATTTTTCATATATTTCGTCTATGAAAGCCTCAACATGCCTCTGACACTATCTCTGACAATCCTCAAACCAATGATTTGCTTTATCGCTCTCAAATCCTTTATTGCAAAGTGCTATGACATCTGCCTCTTTAGGTTTTTGATTTCATCAATACTGACCTCTGCAATAAACATATCATTCACATACAATAATCAGATGATATAAGAATTGTCAAAGTACCTGACATAGTAACAGTAATCTTTCTGATATCTGTTGTACCCTACATTTTGCATGAAATTATCAAAATTATTGTATCATTATCTAGGAGCTTGTTTCAGGCCATACAAGCTCTTCTGCAGTCTACAAACTGAGTCTTCCTGCCCTTGTACCACGAACCTCTCAGGCTGGCGCATTTAGATGTCTTTTTCAAGATCTCCATGAAGAAAAATTGTTTTCATATCTAACTGCTCAAGAAACAGATCTTCAGTAGCAACCATAGCCAGTACCATCCTGATGGTTGTTAGCTTCACCACAGGAGAAAATATCTCAGGTAATCAATGCTCTTTTTCTGCTGAAAGTCTTTTACAACAAATCTAGTTTTTTACCTCTGGCTATCATCAAACTCAGTTTTCACCCGATACACCCACTTGTTGTGCAATGTCTTTTTCCATGCTGGAAGTTCTGTCAGCTCTCATGTCTGATTTTCCAGCAGGGAATCCATCTCCTTCATGGCTAGCTCCCATTTGCTAGAATTTTCATCTGTCAATGTCTCTTCATAACTCTGTGGTTCTCCACCATCTATTAGTAGAATGTAGTTCAAAATTGGTGAGTAATGCTATGGAGAGCATTTGCTCTTGACTGACTTGCGAACTGTAGCTGGAGTAGTGAATGACTCTGAACCTGGATGCAGAGTAATAGGAATGGGTGCCCCAGACCCACTCTTCTCTTCATTCAGATCTCTGCCCTGTATTATGATCTCTGATAGATCGTCAAACCTTACGAACTCCAATTTCTGATGAGCTGTTTCAGAATTTGTTCTAACTTTATTCTTGTACAACATCTTCTCATTAAATATCACATTCCCGCTTCTGATAATCTTCCGCTCATAATTATCCCAAAAACGATAGTCAAACGCTTTGTATTCATAGCTAATGAAATAACATTTCTTTGACTAAACCTCAAACTTGCTGGGAGCATCAAGATTGATTAGAACAGAAGAAAGTCAACCAAAAGTTTTAAGATAAGAAAATTTGACATCTTTGCCGCTCCAGACCTCCTCTGATAATTCACAGTCTAATGGGACGGATGACCCCATGTTGATCAAGTAAACTGCAGTGCTGACTTCATCTAACCATAAAATTGGTGGTAGTCCGACGTGCAATCTCATGCTCGTGGAACGCTCATTGATGGTCATGTCCATACGCTCCGCAACTCCATTTTGTTGTGGTGTCCCCAGAATGATCTTCTTTTTTCTGATACCCTGAGCTGCACAATACTCCTTGAACCCACCATCAAAGTACCTACAACAACAACAACATAGCCTTAATCCCAGTGTGGGGTCGGCTACATGAATCCTTTTTCTCCATTGCATCCTATTTAGTGTCATATTTTCATTTCCTTCTAGTAAATTAAGATCATTTTTTATACAATAAGCCCAAGTCTTCCTAGGTCTACCTTTGTCTTTCTAAATAAATTAAAATCATCACCATTGCGTCCTATTTAGTGTCATATTTTCATTTAGTTCTAGTAAATTAAGATCATTTTTAATATTGCATCCTATTTAGTGTCATATTTTCATTTAGTTCTAATAAATTAAGATCATTTTTAATAGCGTCCTATTTAGTGTCATATTTTCATTTAGTTCTAGTAAATTAAGATCATTTTTAATACAATGAGTCCTATTTAGTGTCATATTTTCATTTAATTCTAGTAAATTAAGATCATTTTTAATACAATATCTATTTAGTGTCATATTTTCATTTAGTTCTAATAAATTAAGATCATTTTTTATACAATAAGGCAAGTCTTCCTAGGTCTACCTCTGCCTTTCTTAACACAAGTCGAATCTAAAACATCTACTCTTTGATCGGATCATTTGTAACACCATGATGCTTGAAAATATTAATAATGTCGAGTGTATTCTGGAGATCATCAGATGGTCGACGTTTAAAATTTGACCAAACCATCTAAGACTACTTTCTCTAATTTTGTCCGTCACAGGAGCTACACCAACCTTATCACGAATATATTCATTGCGCATTTTGTCTCTAAGTGTAAAGCCACTCATCCACCTAATCATTCTCATCTCGGCAACACTTAACTTATTATTATGCTTCTCTTTTAAAGGCCAACATTCAGCGCCATA
>JXCR01148327.1:107738-119344 GCA_002079205.1 Phalaenopsis hybrid cultivar
ATATTCAGGTTGAATAACTTTTTCATCAAGTGCACCTTGTTATTCACCGATCATTTTTCTTACATACCTGATAAAGCTGTCATGGGATCCGTAGTCGTCCTCTCCTTGATGACGTTGTTAGCAACAGATCTCGACAGAGTCATTCGAATAACCCTCATAACTTATCAATCCAACAGATTCCAACCGGCCTCATCCATCTTCTCTGGTCGTTTTTCTAGTAACAGAAGATGAACTTTTTTTTCATAGAGATAGTCCTCTATTTGCATCCTCCAACAACTAAAATCTGNGTCAATCCAACAGATTCCAACCGGCCTCATCCATCTTCTCTGGTCGTTTTCCTAGTAACAGAAGATGAACTTTTTTTTCATAGAGATAGTCCTCTATTTGCATCCTCCAACAACTAAAATCTGTGCCGTCGAACTTTTCGATCCCCGAAACCTTTACTTTGTCTCTGACCGTCATTTTTACTTAGATCAGAATCGGGACTCTGATACGAACTGTTGTGAAAAACAAACAATAAAACGAAAAAAGTCAGAGAAAAAAATTGTAAATCAAAAGAACATAGATTTACGCGGTTCGGCAAATTGCCTACATCCACGGAGTTGCAGAGGATTTTATTTGGTTGAGAATTGCACCCGTCGATCACCTCGATGATTATAAGAAAAACTCTCCATTTCTTCTCTCTTCTCTCTCTTGGCCTCCTCTCTCCTCCTTTACCCGTGAGCCACCGAAGAAGAACGAACCGCAGGGAAGGGGGAAGTTCTCGCCGCAAGCAAATCACAGAAGAGACGGAGTGAGAACTAGGAACCTTGCAATTCTATTATTCCCCGCCGTGAGTCAATGTCTTTTAAAGAATTGCGGAGGGGAGAGCATCCACTATTTAATCCAATTTCTTATGCAAGCATTTAATGGTGGCGAGACCCGCCATCACATAAAAAAGTAATTTATAAGTTCTTTATTCGAAAACCAAAGGTAGCTGTCTTATTAGCTAGAGGACAAAGATGGGAAGAGCATTAATGAGTCGGGTCCTCCTTAGGAAAACATCGCCTGATAAAACAAGAAACATGAAAGTTCAATTAATTTTTATAACTGGACCTGGGCTCCACTGAACCTAATATTATACCAACGGTATACGTCTTTCATGACATGGTGGGCAGGCCCATCTTTTAAAAATGCCCCTTTCATAAATATTTTGGTTGAACGAATTCAAAATGACAGACGTAGGGGACATGAATATTAACATGATTAAATTAAAGAATGAAATGCAGATTGAGGACAAAAGTGGACAGCTAAATTGCCTCAAATTGCATTTAAGATCAAAATTTATTATAGAACTTGACTTGAAGCGGATGTAGAGGGGATATGTGATGCATTTGGTAACTCGCCTTTGAGTAAAAAAAAAAGAACATGATAGACAAGGATCTGAATATGAGATTTCATGTAACATTCAAAGTTCAATGCAAGAAAATAAATGTCATTTTGAATATACATGAGTATAAAATGTAGCATATGTTACTGGATTCGTNAAAGAACATGATAGACAAGGATCTGAATATGAGATTTCATGTAACATTCAAAATTCAATGCAAGAAAATAAATGTCATTTTGAATATACATGAGTATAAAATGTAGCATATGTTACTGGATTCGTAACACACATTTGAGCAAACAAAAGCTAATAAATAAGAATTTTAAGCGAAATATTTGCATGCAATTTAATGATAAAATACTAGTGCAAATAATAAATTTGAGATTATGCTAAATTATGTGCACATATTTTTTAAATGTCAACATATAACTGAAGCGTGCTAGTGCACTATGCAAATATATTTAAAATTATTGCAAATACAACACAATGTATTGATAATTGTGCAAATAAATTATGCAACTATATCAAAAATAGTGAAAGTGTGTTATGTGGGCGCATCAAGATGCATATACATTATCCAAATTGAACAATCAAATGATTAGATTTTAATTTAATAATGTGAAGCANTCTAAATTATGTGCACATATTTTTTAAATGTCTTAAAAAACATATAACTGAAGCGTGCTAGTGCACTATGCAAATATATTTAAAATTATTGCAAATACAACACAATGTTTTGATAATTGTGCAAATAAATTATGCAACTATATCAAAAATAGTGAAAGTGTGTTATGTGGGTGCATCAAGATGCATATACATTATCCAAATTGAACAATCAAATGATTAGATTTTAATTTAATAATGTGAAGCANGTTGTCGAATTTGGCGGAACCTATTATTGTGGCTTGATCCCCAATAACGTCCGAAGTCCGCTTTGCTGAGCACCTATTGAATTCCAAGAGCTGTCGCGACGTGCTTCTGTCGCAGCGTGTGCTAGCTGTCGCGGAAATCTTCCTCCTTCGCGAGATCTGCCCCTTCGCGGATCGAACAACCCGCCTTCCTCTGCTCCTTCACGGGCAGTTCCTCCTCCGTCTCGCGGAACCGCACAACCTGCGGTGCTAATTCAATTGATCAAAGCTTTCACTGCTCACCGAATCTGTCGTGATTCTGCTACCTGCGACACGATCCGCTTGCTCATCTGTTCGTGAATGCCGAACTCCTCTTCTTCGTCGCTGGCCGCAAACACCTTTACACGGATACCTCTAGCCAAGAAGTATGGATCTTCCCACAGACGACGCCAATTGTTGTACGATATGTACTTCTTGGCATAAAATTGAAACGCAAAGAACACAAACAAACATAGATCGTTTACGTGGTTCGATCCAACTCGATCTACGTCCACGGGAGGGAATCAATCAAATAGTTCACTAAGACAAAAGAAATGGAGAATACATAGCTTATACATAGAGACGAACTCTCATCTTCCTTCTATGACCTCCCTCTCAAGCAACACCTTGATACAAGGCCTCAAGATGCCCCTTATCTTTCTTCTATGGCCTCCCTCTCAAGCGACACCTTGATACAAGACCTCAAGATGCTCTCCTCCTCTTTAGCTCTCTAGCTATTCTCTCATTCTTTGTGGTAGCTTAAGATCTCTTCCCTTGCTCTCCTAGGCCTCACACCCTTTCTATTTATAGAAACAAGAGAGTGGTAGGTGGGCGGTAGGTGGGCGGTAGGTGAGCGGTAGGTGGGCGGTAGGTGAGCGGTAGGTGAGATGTGGTAGGTGGCGGTGCCACATTACAAAATTGCCCTTTTACCTTAGTTCAAAAATTGAGGGTTAAAATAACATACATATATATCTGAGCCTAGCACCACATGAGTGCTTGCGGTCCCCCATACCCGAACTTTTTTTTTTGTTTTATCGAAGCTTCGGACAGGGCTCTCGTATTTCTTTTCTTTTGGGATTTCTCCAAGATTTTCTTGAGGATTTTTACTTGAGTCTTTTCGCGTTGATTTTCTCGAGTTTTCTGTCATGAGTCGTTGTTACTCTTCTTCGGATTTCCTGGATGACGTTTCTTCTAGATTTCATTTTTTGCAATGCATTTCAGCTTACTATATTTAAGAAACAGCGGATCTCACTGGCGTACATGTTTGCTTTACATTTACAACACTTCATTTTCCTGTTTACACCCGCTACTGTCCTGTACAACATGTTATGCTTTTCCTGTTTCTACCTGCTACTGTTCTTCTTGTACAGTATGTTATACTATTTGTGTTTTTACCTGCTATTGTACTGTACAACATGTTATACTATTCCTGTTGCTACATACTAATATTTTGTACATGTTTATTATTTCTTTTATAGTGCATCCTACTGTTTGTCCTGTACTGCACGTTTTATATTATATAGCCTTAAGTATGCCTTCTTTTTATATATAATGTTTAGAGGACTATTACTATAGGGTGGTTTGATTTGACATCATAACTGGACACCCTAAAAAAACTTAAACTTGTCACGACAAGGAGCTTGGAACTAGCGCGGTGGGCAACACGACAATCTTCAACAACAGAACATGTCTTCCCCAACTAAACCATTCCTTTCCTAGAAATTAAAACAGCAATCCATAGGATTTCGAGGTTGTTCGCCTAGCGCAACATAAATCCTCAACCTTTTCTTTAGGCATTTGTATAACTCTGCTGTACGATCTAAGCCCTAACTCGCTTTAGGATTCTGAGGTTGTAGTTCGTTATGACCTAAATCCTCACATCTTTCAGACAATTTGTGCGATCGTTTCAGACGAATGTAAGCCCCAATTAAATAAAATTGACAGAATGAAACATTTGAATAATTTCTCCTCGAAACTGAAGTCAAACCATATGGTAGACTTTGAAGTCACTGAGGATCTCCTCTGGATCTGTGGCATTCCCTAGTTCTTCTTTCCTTGGATTTTGTAATAAATGTTCCAAACTTGAGTCATTCCCCTTTCACACCTCTTTGTCCGATTTCGTTGAAAAGTCTCATCCTTTTGAAGTCCTTGAAGATAATTTTTCCTGATTTTTATCGAGAGTATTCTTAGGTGACCACGGTTGTCTAAGATGTAATTAACTATAGGGGCAAACCCTTATAGGAAGCTTTTCCGAACCCAGTTTAAAATAAACCTTATTTAATTTTTCTTATTAATTAGGGGAATTTGTCGGCAAATAAAACGGTTTCGCAGACCAAACGGACGTCATGCATTTCTTAATTTATTTGATCGAACCTCACTCTCAAGTCTTGTGTTTATCCCTCAAGATAGATACATGGTTTGAGGTAAATCACTCTTTTATTTAAACTATGAAAAATATGGGGTTAGTTTGATTTTCGTATTTGATTTTAAACTTAAATCTATATGTAAATTAAAGCGTCATTCCGAAGCAGACGACAAAATTTTGATTTAGGTGATCGACAGCTTCTTACGGGCAACAACAACCCACCCCATCACTTTTTATCGCCGGCAAGTAGGTGCGTGCTTCTACAAAAAAAAGTATGATTTAATTTACATAAAAAAAAGTAGTAGTTTATGCTACGAGGAAACATAAAAATGAAAAAAAAATGTTTTTTTTTTGCTGAAAAGTACGCTATAGTTGTTCTGTGTGATGACAGCTGAGTTTGATTTCCTTCCTGATCATTATTAAACCTTTACGAGCCTACTTTTTCTATTGTTCTTCCAACCGCTGAGTTCAATCTAAGAATATAGCACTATGCTTTAGAAATGTTTGGTGGAGCATAAAAGATAAGGACTGCATTATGAGCTCATGAATAGAGCATTGGCATGCAGGTGAAACAGATTCTTATCAGTGTTTGCAAAGATTGATGGAGAGCATTGGCATGCATAAAGAATCCAAATCATTAAGATTATGAAAGTACAACCAAATGTTGAACATAAGAAAGGAAGGTTCAAGCTTCAAAGGTTCAACTAGAATTTAATTAAAGGTTGAATTGTGATGAAATAATAAATGTTAAAATTATTTAATTATTACTCAAGATAATGTAATAAAGGTGTACATATGTGACAAAAATAAAAATATCTATGTATGTTGATCACATTTTTATTGGCATGTCTATTAAAATAATATTCTAAAATTTGCACGACCTTTAACTTTTATATTATTTGATTACAATCAAGTTAAGTTCAAATGCATAAATTAAGTTGTAAAAGTTTGGGTTATATAGGAGCATTATATATGCATGCAGTAGAAGACCACTTGGCATTAACTAGCACCTAAACTTAATTTCAACAACATGAATCTATGTTCTTCGTCACAATTGTGTGATGCTGATGACATTGCAAGTGAAGATTATTTTAATTTATTTTTTTAAACTTATGATTGTCATGGTGGGCCAGCGTTAGCGGAAGAATAGTGTGGCTGTAGAGTTTATTTGAATCCGTATGGTTGCCACTATTATGGCTTGGAGATTGTCAAAGGGGATGGATGTCTGACACTATCGTGGTAGGCAATTTACTAGTAGTAAATGAAAGAGAGTGCTTAAGAGGAATCAAGGGATTAAATGGAAGGGGTGACTTGATATAAGTGCTTAAGAATTTGAGGGGCTAGAGTTTCTAAACATTTATTCAGTCAATTTATCTTTAAAATTTTTAAAATCAAGATCAATTTTTAGCCATTAGATTAAAAATGAATGCCAATAATTTGATCTTGAAATGACTTGCATGATTTGTTATGCTGGAGCCCGATCCGACCGCTCCCGCTTCCGCTCTCCCCAATTGTGAACCGTTCCCGCGAAGTTCCTGCTCTCGTCTCCCGCTCGGTCGCGAACTGTTCCCGCGAGTAGTTCGTTGCTTCTCGAAGAGTTGCGTCTCCCACTCTGTCCGACAGTTCTCCCTTGCCGTTCACGATAAAAGGCATCGCACAGCTCCTTTAGTTTCTATGTCACGATTTTTGTGTTCTTCTTTGGACTTCCTCGGGACAGAGGAAGAAAAGTGCAAGCAGTAGTTCCTTGCGGTGGAAGGAAGAAGAAAGAAGAAGAAGAATATTGTTTTCCCTTGGCTTCTTTTTGGTGGCTTGTGGCTAAAGAGAAATTGGGTTTATTTCTCTTGTAAGTCTATCTTCTTCGGTGTATCTCGGTGCAGAGAGAGAAGAAGAGAGAGCAACGAANTTTGGCTTCTTTTTGGTGGCTTGTGGCTAAAGAGAAATTGAGTTTATTTCTCTTGTAAGTCTATCTTCTTCGGTGTATCTCGGTGCAGAGAGAGAAGAAGAGAGAGCAACGAANCCTGACACTATCGCGGTAGGCAATTTACTAGTAGTAAATGAAAGATAGTGCTTAAGAGGAATCAAGGGATTAAATGGAAGGGGTGACTTGATATAAGTGCTTAAGAATTTGAGGGGCTAGAGTTTCTAAACATTTATTCAGTTAATTTATCTTTAAAATTTTTAAAATCAAGATCAATTTTTAGCCATTAGATTAAAAATGAATGTCAATAATTTGATCTTAAAATGACTTGTATGATTTGTTATACTGGAGCCCAATCCGACCGCTCCCGCTTTCGCTCCCCCCGATTGCGAACCGTTCCCGCTCCCGTCTCCCGCTTGGTCGCAAATTGTTCCCGCGAGTAGTCCGTTGCTTCTCGAAGAGTTGCATCTCCCACCTGTTCGACAGTTCTCCCTTCCTATTCACGATAAAAGACATCGCACGACTCCTTCAGTTTCTAAGTCACGATTTTTGTGTTCTTCGGACTTCCTCGGGACAGAGGAAGAAAAGTGCAAGCAGTAGTTTCTTGCGGTAGAAGGAAGAAGAAAGAAGAAAAAGAATATTGTTCTCCCTTGGCTTCTTCTTGGTGGCTTGTGGCAGAAGAGAAATTGAATTTTTTTCTCTTGTAAGTCTATCTTCTTCGGTGTATCTCGGTGTAGAGAGAGAAGAAGAGAGAGCAACGAAGTGAGAGATTCCTCTTGTAAGTCGAGGTGATCGACTGGTGTAAATTCTTCAAGTAGTAAAATCCTCTGCAACTCCGTGGACGTAGACAATTTACCGAACACGTAAATCTGTGTGTTCCACCGTGTTATTGTTTTCGGGTGTGAATACTCTCATTCTATTTTTCACTTCATCAAAGATCGTTCTCCTTTTTTATTCATATATATAACAACTGGTATATACCACACCAATGGTTTAACAAAATTACGGTTGATTCACGTTCAACTGTTTAACTACTATTAATTCTTAATCTATTTAGTTTGTATCAAAATTGTTTAAGTTATGGATTAAATTGACCAAGAACCAGTTTACTATTAAACTGGTCAGCTGAGCTAGTTAAGCTTACATTTCTAACCCTTTGGTGGCATGCAACCCTTCAGAGTCTGTAATTCAAAAATCTATGAAGGTATCAAGCAAGTCATCCTTGTGTAATCGATGTTTGTTCTGTCTTCCAATGCTGTGAAGTTGATTTTGAAAAATGTGGCTTAAACAAAGAAGGTGACTTACAATGAACAAAATGAAAGAAGGAAAATAGTGCTTGCCATCCCAAGGATGTGTTGACCTCATTTTTAGTGAGGTCTTAGTCTCCAACTCCTAGAACCTAAAATCTAGCCTTAGGAGTTCTTATTGACCATCCTAGCGGACCAGCGATGGAGCCCACCTCCCGTAGAACTTCAAGCCACTTCTTGACTCATTTTGTGAAGAACTCGCATGAGTGACTCAACTTTTAGCTGCAAGGGCTAAAGACCAACATGTAGATGTCCCAAAAATGAGTTCCTATAGGATCAAACAGCCTTAGGTGAACCCTTTGTGACTCGATTACTCGCGAATGCTGCAATTCACGCAATCACTGCACTACACACGACTTTGACTTGAATCGACTCGCCCGTCGGCGAACTCATCCAGACTATCTCGGATGACGAAACGGACCGCGCCGACGCGTCCGGAACGTCAACTTTAGCTAGGAGGGACACCCATATCACTATGGTTTCGCGCGCGAGCAACTAGCACGAATATCGACCAAACTCTCGCATCTACAACTTCGCGAATCGTGATCTTCTTCCTCACCTGCTTTGCCTCCCCTCTTACGAACTCCCATCTGCACTGAAGCACTCACCTGCTTCGCCTCTCCCGTTGGCTCTCCTACCCGTGCCCGAGACCCTCGACGCCTTTCCTGTTTGACACTCAAGATTAGAGTTAGCCGAGAAAGCGACCACAGGATCGCCGTGTTTAAGGCCTTCAAACTAAAATCTCTACACAGTTGCAGGTATATTTCCTGAACTCCCTTTTCCTTTCATTTTTTTTAGTAATAAAAAATCTGCTGACATTGATTATTGAGTGTATACCCTAAATCAATCAGTTCTTTCTCAGCATAAGACAATTTTATCTGCTATGCTATTGAAGTATGATATGGTTCTTCATTCTAGAAAAGCTTTGTTCTAAATTATGTAACTTAAGAAGTCTTTTGTGATTAACTTTGACTGGACAAATATAACATGAATAAAAAAAATGATTCTAGTCATATTATTGCAACTAGTGGCAAATGTTTACTGTGTTCCATCAGATCATTATTGTATATTCATATGTTTGGCATCGATCTTTGGAGAACTATAAATGCTGCTTTGGCCATACATTCTTACTGATTTTGGAGGAATATAAACAATATTTTGATTATATGTTATTGTTGATTTTAAGTGCTTAGTTGCTGGTTTTATGTCTCAAGAACTTACATGCAAACATTGTGAGGTTCTAATGACCATTTACTTGCCGATCTTAAATACTCATTTGTTGATTTCTTACTTCGAGCACTCAAACGGGAATACTACGATACTCAAGATGATCGTTATTCCAGGGTTTAAAAAAAAAACTTTTTTGCAGGTTTATGTTCTTTTATTTCCAAATGCCTCCCTTGGGGGCTATTTTACCTGATTAAATCTTGCAGTTGTTAGGGTTTTGCCTATTGATTCACGTACTATTTTAGAGCCCGCTTGTTAACTGATTTTGGAGAGTTTACACACTATTTTGGACTGGATTTTCTAGCTGATTTTGGGACATTTAAAATTGATGCTTGAGTTTACATGAGAGTTGTTCGGGAATTTTAAAAATTATTGTTTAGGGTCTGATTTTAATGCACTGTTTTGGAACCACTTTAGATGCCAATTTGAACTGATTTTATACACTGTTTTGGAGCCACTATAGGTGCTGATTTGGGCTGATTTTAATCGCTGTTTTGAAGTCACATTATGTGTCAATTCGGGCCGATTTTGTGCACTGTCTTGGAACAAACTTAAGCACTCTTCTCGAGAGTACATTTAATTACAGTTGTTGAAAAATTTTAAACATTTTTTTTTCTGTTGATTCACTTGTTATTTCCTCTTTTGATTTGTTAGTTTTGAAAGTGGATCAACCTTTCTTTTCGTTTGTTTTAGTATTCTTGCTCCATGGTTAAGTCAGAAAATGAGAACTTCTGATTTAATTAGTTGGAAAACACTTATTTGAGGGTTAAATGCCTTAAATCACTTTAAACACAAGTTAAAACATATGCTTTTAGATTTTTAGGAGCACACCCTAGGTGAGAGCCCATTCACCTAGTCCTCAGTGTAGACTTCCTAGACTTTAGGAACATACCTAAGTGAGAGTTTATTCTCCTAGCCTTCAATGTAGGCTTCCTAGACTTTAGGAGCACACCTAGGTGAGAGTCCATTCACCTAGCCTTCAATGTAGGTTTCCTAAAGTTTTAGGAACACGCCTTAGGTGAGAGCCCATCTACATAATCTCTGTAGTGTAACCTCCCAAGGTTTTAGGAATATACCTTAGGTGAGAGTCTATTCATCTAATCTTCGAATGCACAGTGAAACTAGACACTTGACCCTAATTCACAAACTGATCAAGACACTAGACACCAGGATGCACCGAGACGTGACCCGTGCTTCCTTAATTAAATCAACAGTGAAATCCTCATAATGACTTAACCTACAATAAAACCCAGTGCATCGGGATTTGAGCTTGGATATTACACTCAAATTCTCCTGGCAATTGGGGAAATTTGTTAATGCCACATATGGATCATCAAACTAGGATAAGTTTAGGGTCTAAGTGGCGAGGGCCATGACGACATTGCTTATGTGTGCTTAAACGAGGGATACGAAGTGAAATTATTAGAAAAGTATCTCCTACCTCGAGGACCTTCTATAAGAGAGAGGAAAAGATCGAGGATGTTATTCGCCGACCCTTGGTNTGTACATTTATCGATTCTTTATATAGAAAATTTCTGACTTGCTATGCTCTCTTTTTCTTTTTCTTTCTGCACTTAATCCTAAACTCTTGGGGCGTGTTTACAAAGGACAATTTAGAATCCGATCCAACATCCTAAAAGATGGTGCGGCGAGCGTGGAAGTGGGAAAGACTATGAGAAGTGGGAAAGACTACGAAGGATAAGTTTCTCAAAGAGAGATAGCATGCATGAAACCCAATAGAGATGCTACACAACTAGACGTCCATGCACAAATTCAGAGCTTACAAACCCAAATGATCCTCTTGGTAGAGCAATTCAAGATCCTTCGGGCAACAATTGCCTAGAGGAATGACCAGCAGCTCCGTTTGGAGACGAACCACTGGGGGTTCGTCCTCAAAGGCCACCACCGACGAACTCGCCTACTCTAGACAACCAAGTCAACAACCAGCGGACGGAGGGACAAGGCGAGTCCCAAAACAGTGACTCCGGTGTGTTTGCATAGGCTAATAGGCAATGGGAATTGCTTGTCTGGCCGCTCGCAGGAGGGACGTTCACTCGCTAAATCAAAGAGATGATACCCCCGCCCAAGCTAAGTATTTATGGTCTAAATTCTTAGAAAGGGAGGTCCCACCCGATTGACCACGTTGCGTCGTTTAAATCATTTGTCGGTCTGCTCTACATCGACGAGCCTATAATGTGTTCTCTCTTCTTAATCACCCTGAAGGAGTCATTCCTTCGGTGAAAGTTACTATGAATTCAAAAGACTCTTTGTTTCACAGTTTTCAAATGTGACAATTTGCTTGACTTCAATCAANTTCAACGGTCTGCCGACCGAAACCATCACAAGTTACTATGAATTCAAAAGACTCTTTGTTTCACAGTTTTCAAATGTGACAATTTGCTTGACTTCAATCAANCCCCACCCGATTGACCACGTTGCGTCGTTTAAATCATTTGTTGGTCTGCTCTACATCGACGAGCCTATAATGTGTTCTCTCTTCTTAATCACCCTGAAGGAGTCATTCCTTCGGTGA
>JXCR01148327.1:129274-215061 GCA_002079205.1 Phalaenopsis hybrid cultivar
GGGCGCCGTCGGTGAGCTCTATTAAATTGGTTCAATTTCCAGATTTTTGCGATTTCAATCAATTTCAAGCCTCAATGACATTCGTTCAATCATTCTAGACATAAATTTTAATTGATTAAATGATGTGCTAACACAAATAAACATTCATAACACAAAACATCACAATTATATATAAATTCTAAGGGTTATAATACACGATTTTCACACACCTAAGTTTGGTATTTTCTCAACCTTAATACATCAATTCAGCGTCGCAATTCAAGCAACACTCAAAACGCTGAAAACAAACATCTTATGTTCAATCTCAACTATACAGAGATCTAAAAGTAAAATTCTAAAGCAAAGCAAATACAAAGTTCAAATCAAATTACACACATAGACATACAGGTAGCAAGGTAAAACTACTACTCTTCAGATTCAGTGTTTGATTTTCCTCGAAGATCACTCATTGATTGAACATGAACGAAGAGGTTATAGAAGGGTCGGTATGGAAATTCTTCAGTAGAGTCATATTAACTTCATTCTCCTCATCAGTCGTATCAAGCTATCTTCTAAATGTCCAGAGTGTTCGACAATTTCATCTTTTTCATCAATCGTATCAAACTATCTTCGATATGTCCAGAGTGATCAAAATGTTCTTTCATCCTCCAGTTTAGATGATCGAAAAAATCAGAGATATTGTTAGTTGTATTCATAACATTTTGTACATCTTTCTCCAATTTCTTGATTCTGCGCAGGATCACTAGTGTCTTGTCCAGAACCAAAGGTTGAATAGGCAGTGAATTCTGAGACGATTGATCCACAATAATAGTCATATCATTTTCATCTTCATTGGCTGAGAATCTCTCAGTTGGGTCCAAAAGCTTCCAAGGTAGAAGTACATTTTCTCAATTCTCATAAGTTACTTGGAACTGACTACAAAGTAAGAAAATTGTTGAAGGATGTCCAAGCCCATGAGTTGATCCATGAACGATCAGGCCCAAAACAGACTTCACAATTATCGATCCAATATCGATCTGCAGTCCCATTTGGATGCAGTAATTCAGAATAATACTTTCCTTAGTAACTTTACCGATCTTCATCGTTGGTAATAATTTTGCAGAAATGAAGAAGTGTCGGTGTTTCGAAACGGGGTTTAGAAGTGTCGCAGAAAAACTAACATACTTGTTTTCTCTCATTTCCCAGTCTTCAGTTTCGTCCGTTAAATATTGGTAGATCTCATTCATCAGGTTTCTTGTCGGGACGAAGTTGGAATAATGGCAGACAGGAACATTCTCGATCATATATAACTCATTAATCCGTGCAGGAGTAAAATTTATCCATCTGCCTTGCACATAGACAACTCCCTAGTTGATTCCATGCAAATTAGCATAAAACTACTTCACCACAAGAAAAACTACGGCGGATGTAGCGTAGCACAACACTTCCCATCTTCGTCACACAATCATCTCTTCAATTATCGTCAAAGGATTATTCAATCCTCGATTCACGAATCCTCTTTCCTTGACTAATCTCTTCTTTGTCAGTACCTTGTTGGAGATTCGCTGCGCCTCAGCACTAATGAACTTTCTTCGGTTGAACACTCGCAATCTATGATTTTCAGGAGAATTGGACGCCATGGGGATGAATTTAGTGGAGTTTCACTTCGTTTTTTTAGGAAATACAAACTTAGGAATCGAATTTTGAAATATAAAAGGAGTAACTCCCGCCTAAAACCGCAAAAAACCGTCATTTCAAACTCTGGAAACCATCATCCCGCCNTGGCGGACGAGAGCTCTGCTAGGATTTCGAATGACAATTTCCGTGGCGATTGATTCTGTCGCTTGAAGGACACACCGTCTCTACTGTAGACATTCCACTTCCGCTCGCTTTCTGCTTTGTCAGTGACGACGTCCAGCTGGTCCAACCATTCACGTCTGCGCAGTTTCCCTACCCGACAGCTTCAGTTCGGGTTTCTGTTCAACGACGACGCGTTCGCATCTGCTCGAAACTGCGACCCATTCCTCAATGGTAGTCGGCAAGCTGCGCCAGCTGTTCCTGCTGTGCTTGTGTGAAGCACTCTACTGGCCTCAGGGCTTCCCTACGCCGCTGCCCTCGCTAGTGATAATCCTGCCAAACCCTCTGATGCTACATTGGTTCACAAATGCAGCTCTCCTTTCCACCTTGCAGATAATCCGATTTCCGCAGATGTACCATGATTCTGTTGCAGGACATGAAGATTGCAATCTCATCAAAAAGGTAGAGAAAAAGGCACACAAACCAACACTATGCTTCTCTGACGCTGAAATTTCAACTCGTGCAGGAAAATACAATTTTTTACTAGTTGGAAAGTTCCAATTTGGTTGCCCTAAGATGAAGATTATCAGAAAGGTTTTTGAAGATTTCAAACTAGTTGGAGTTTTGCAGGTGGGTCATTTCAACGAAAGACATGTTATGATACGGCTGAACATTGAAGAAGTTTATGTAAGGATTTTCTCAAAGAAATTCATCTTAATCGAGGGGAATCATATGAAATTGCTCAAATGGACCCCTGATTTTGATCCCAGTCATGACCCCAATTGCGTCTATCTGGTTCTTATTAACTGAACTCAAGCTTCAATTCTTTGACCTACCTATCTTATATGCAACTGAGACTATCTTTAGAAAACCTTTGCAGATAGACACACCTACAGTTCATTTCTCAATGACTTCTATTGCAAGGATTTTGATTGAAAGAGATATTACACTACTAGGTGTAGAAGAAGTCTGGTTTGGTTCTGCTCACAATGGTTATTGGCAAAAATCATTATGGAACAAAATCCTTACTACTGCAAGCACTGCAAGATGTTTGGACACCCGCAAGAGAAATATTTCAGATTGCACCCACAGTTGAGAACCAATAGTCAAAAGCATGAACATGTTGTTAGTGCACCTCATGTGTCTGAACGCACTCTCAACAAATCTGATGACAACCATCCTGAGGAAAGATTTACCCCAAGGCAGGAAATAGTGTCTGCTCTTGGGAACTCTTCTCCTGACCATACTATAAGGGATAATGTTCGGACCGAAATTCAGGATAGCCCCGTAGCTCCTATTCAGAAAGCATCAGGTGCAGAAGTGACAATTCACACTTCACATACACTGGAACATATTACTGTGGCAACGACTGTCTTTCCTTCTACTGTGGTTTTAATATCTAATCAGACCGAGGATCACATGAGTCAGTCTTCAGATGAAGAATGATAGGTTTACACTTCTCGATGGAAGAAGAAGGTTGGGGGCACACTCCAACTTGGAAACTTAATGGATGATACTTTGCTTACTTCTGGCAATGACACGATACTTCAAATTTTGTTATCTGGCTCTGTTCCTAAAACTAGAGGAAGAGACAAGACTAAACTGGCTCGTCTCTAGCTACTTGTTTTCTGCATGTTTTAAATTTTTTGAGTCTATTTGTATTTTTTTGTTGGGATAGTACTGTACTTGGTATCGTATGGGTATGATGCCTCTATTGAGCCCTCGCATACAACCTTTATGTACCTTTTCTATTTCAATAAAATCAGCCCTTGGACTTTTCATAATATATATATATATATATATATATATATATATATATATATATATATATATATATATATATATATATATATATNTTCATTGAAATTTGAAAATAAAAGCTTTTAAGTTGAGATTATCTTTCAGTACAACCATCATGAAAGATTTTGCTTAAAACTCTTATATTTAAGGGCTTAGTTTTTAAACAATGATCGCTTCGATTGAGTTTTGAATTCAGCACGACCATCATCACTATAAATTATTACGGAGGGTGGAGAGAAGAGGACGAGACATAAACTCGAGTCGATTTTGGTTGTGAGTTATTTTGGCTCTTAAAGTTGTGGTAGATAAGTTGGCTAAGAAGAATCTTGAACCGAAGGGAAAAACAATTTGCGGAAGAAATGATCCTAAAAAATTAAATAGTGTTTAAGCGTTCTACTGAACTTGATCGTTGTTCTGTGCTCTGTTTGAATGGAGCATTCGAATCGTGCGAATTCTGCGACTAGTATGTAGAGACAAAGATAGGAGATTCAGATTCAAAGCAGTCATTGGTTATGTCAAAGATAGTGTAGATCAATCGTTCGACTGCGATGGGAAAGACTAAAGTAGCCTCAGAGAGCTCTTGTTTCGATTATTGCCTTCGAGGCGTCTTCGAGAGTTCTGCGTCGTAAGCGACGGGTCATGAGCGTCATCTTAGGCGGCCTATCGCTTCACAAGCATCATCATGATCATGAGCGGGAGAAAGTTGATGCTCCGATCGCAAGAAAATTGGTGTCACCTCCTCTATTGTAGACAACATAAATATGGCTTCAATAACGTGTAAGTTTGGAAAAGGAAAAATAATTATTCCTCTTCAATTTCTTAAAACTTTATTACAAGATAAATAACACGAGAAAGCAACCACGTTAAGAAAGCCTCAAAATCCTCATGCTAGAAAAAAGAAATGGAAATTACCAACAATTGATAATTCTAAAAATAGAAACTAATAAAAATAGAAAATAATAAAAATATAAGATACCAAAAAAAATAAATTCCTAAAATTCTGACAGCCCCGCATCGAGAAGAAATGCATTATCAATGCTCTTTAAATGTATAAAAATAGATCTCAATGGCTTGAAAATATTCGGCTTCACGCTGCTGTGAAAGCATTTTTTGATATTTTTCCTCCCTTATAAGGGTCTTAAAAAAATTAAAATTTGAAATTTAATTATATTATTTTTGTTTATTAAATTAAATTTCAATAAATTATTATTTCGAGCTAAATACGNCAAAGGTTGAATAGGCAGTGAATTCTGAGACGATTGATCCACAATAATAGTCATATCATNACGTCGTCAGTCCGACCTATTCAGGTATTATTCAGGTTGACTAATCATTAAAACCTCTTTAAAATTTGATCTTTTACCCTCAAAATACGGCTTTAATCTGTGTTCATTTACTTTAAATCTATTACAGTCTTTTGATCTTCAATTTCAACAGCTCCGTAAGTATAAACTTGAGTCGCAGTAAAGGGTCATAACCAACGAGACTTCAATTTCCCAGGGAATAATTTCAGTCTTGTATTGTAAAGCAAAACTTCTTGTCCTGGTTCAAAGTTCTTCTGGTTAATCTTCCGATCATGCCATAATTTTAGTTTCTCCTTATAAATTATGTCGTTATCATAAGATTCATTTCTTAATTCTTCTAATTCATTCAATTGTAATAATCTCTTCTCACCAGCATCTTTGAAATTATAATTGAATTCTTTAATCGCTCAATATGTTTTATGCTTCAATTCTACTGGTAAGTGACAAGTCTTTCCAAAAATTAGCCTGTAAGGAGTCATTCCACTGTAAGCCCATAATGCGGTATCCAGTCTAGTGGACTAATCTGCTCTACTAGGGTTTACAGTTTTCTCAAGTATTTGTTTAATCTCTCTATTAGAAACTTCCGCTAATCCACTAATTTAAGGGTGATAGGAAGTAGATATTCTATGAATAATATTAAACTTATCTGTCAATCTCTGAATGTATTTATTCCTAAAATGTGATCCTCCGTTAGCAATAATCATTCTCGGCATTTCGTATCTAGTGAAAATATTTTTCATTAAAAATTTTGAAATACTTTTAGCGTCACAACAAGGTAAAGCTTGTGTTTCAACCCACTTTGAAACGTAGTCTACTGCAATTAATATATATAAGTTCTCAAATGAAAGAATAAATGGTCTCATGAAATTTAATCCTCAAACATCAAAGATCTCAACTTCTAACATGAAATTTAGAGACATTTCATTTCTTCTAGATATATTGTCTACTCGTTGGCATCGATCACAAGTTTTTATGTATCTGTAAACATCTCTAAAGAGAGTAGGCCAATAAAATCCAGCTTGTAAAATTTTATAAGCAGTTTTATCAATCTCTAAATGTCCTCCAAATTCATAATCATAACATTTCTGAATGATTAGTTCAGTTTCTTCATAAGCTGCACATCTTCTCATAATAAGATCCCTACATTGTTTATATAAATTAGGTTCATCCCAAAAATATGCTTTCACATCATGAATGAATTTTCTTTGTTGTTGCAATGTCAGCATAGGTGGCAAAATATCACTTACAATATAATTAACAATATCAGCATACCATGGTATTTTCCACCAATTAATATTATAAAGTTGTTCATCAGGGAAACTGTCTGTAATTTCATTATCGGTGTTAGATAATTTTTTAATATTAACAAATGATCAGCAATTTGATTATCAGTTATCTTTCTATCAATAACCACATAATCAAATTCTTGCATCAAAAGTATCAATCTAATTAACATTGGTTTGACATCCTTCTTTTGCATCAGATATTTAATAGCAGAGTGATCAGTGTGCACAACACATTTAGTTCCAATCAAATAAGATCTAAATTTGTCTAAAGCATACACAATGGCTAGTAACTCATTTTCTGTAACAGTATTATTAATTTGAGCATCATTAAGAATTTTACTAGCGTAGTATATGACTTTAAAAATCTTTTCATACATTTGTCCAAGAACAGCTCCAATAGCATAATCACTAGCATCGCACATCAGTTCAAATAGTTTCTCCCAGTTATATGAAATTATAATAGAGGCTGTGATTAATTTTTCTTTTAATAACTCAAAGGTATTTAAACAGTTTTCATTAAATTCAATTTTCTTGTCTTTTTCTAAAAGTTGGCATAGAGGTTTAGTAATTTTTTAAAAATCTTTAATAACTTCTTGTCCTTTTCTAAAAGTTGGCATAGAGGTTTAGTAATTTTTGAAAAATCTTTAATAAAGCGTCTGTAAAAACTAACATGTCTAAGAAAACTCCTAACCTCTCTCACATTAGTAGGAGATGTTAATTTAGATATAACTTGAATTTTTGCAGGGTCTGCTTCCATACCATTTTCCGAAATTTTATGCCCTAACACAATTTCTCCTACAACCATAAATTGACATTTCTCACAATTTAAAACAAAATTAATTTTTTCGCACAACTCCAAAACTTTTTCAAGATAATTTAAGCATCCGTCAAATGATGTTCCAAATACAGAGAAATCATCCATAAATACTTACAATCTATCATCAATTCACTTACTAAATATAGACATCATACATCTCTGAAATTTTGCAGGTGTATTACATAATCCGAAAGGCATTCTTCGAAAAGCAAAAGTTCGAAAAGGACCAGTAAATGTTGTATTTTCTTGATCCTCAGGAACAATAGGAATTTGATGGTAACCGGTATATCCATCTAAAAAATAAAAATATTTGTGTCCAACAAGTCTATCTACTATTTGGTCTAAAAATGGTAAAAGAAAGTGATCTTTCCTAGTGGCAGTGTTTAATTTTCTATAATCAATGCAAATACGCCACTCATTAACTTGTTTAATATGTATTAATTCATTATTCTCTTTTGTTTCAACAGTCACTCATCCTTTCTTAGGAACACAATGAATCAGACTTACCCAAACACTGTCTGAAATAGGATATATAATTCCAGTGTCCAACCATTTCAAAATTTTTTTCTTGACTACTTCTTTCATCATTGGGTTTAATCTTCTTTGTGGATCAACTCTTGATTTATATTGTCCATCTAGTATAATTTTGTGCATACATATCGAATGACTAATTCTCTTAATATCAGTTAAGGTCCAACCAAAAGCTTTCTTATATTTTTTTAATGTATCCAAAAGTCTTTGCTCTTGCAAATCATTTAATTCTGAAGATATAATAACAATTAATGTAGACGAGTCTCCCAGAAACACATACTTCAAGTGGTTAGGCAATATTTTCAACTCAAGTTCAGGTGTTTTTATGAGTTTTCCAGAAACACATACTTCAAGTGGTTAGACAATATTTTCAACTCAAGTTCATGTGGTTTTATAATTGACGGAACTAAATTCTTATCAGTATTTTTTGTAATATTCAGAATCTCAAATATTTCCTGAACATAATTTAATTCTTCATTTTCTATTTCGTCCAAAATAACTTCATCACTATCTTCAAATTGTTCTTTCTCTTCAAAATATTCTTTAAAATGCTCGTTCATTAGATGTTCACTAATTTCCATGCAAAAATATTTATTATCTCTTTCAACAGCAGGTATTTCATAGATTTCGCAACGTTAAAAGTCACTTCTTGATCGTTAACTCTCATAGTTAATTCTCCCTCTTGAACATCTATCATAGCTTTTTCAGTAGGTAAAAACGGCTTCCCTAAAATGATAGGTATTTCTTTATCTTCCTTCATATCTAAAACAATGAAATTCACAGGAAAAATAAATTTATCAACTTTTACTAACACATCTTCTATAACTCCCTTAGGATATGTAACTGAACGATCTGCTAACTGAGAGTTACAAAAGTATGTGAGAATTCTCCTAATCCTAATATTTTGAAGATTAATAGAGGCATAAGATTAATGCTGGCTCACAAATCACATAAAGCTCTTTCATAAAATTTTTCGCCAATAGCACACGGTATAGTGAAACTATATGGATCTTTTAATTTTTCAGGATGCATTTTCTGAATAATTGCACTACACTCTTCGTTAAGTGCAACAGTCTCATTATCAGTGAACTTCCTTTTCTTGTTCAAAATATCTTTCATAAACTTCACATAATTGGGCATTTGCTCTAAGGCTTCTACGAAGGAAATATTTACCGTTAATTTCTTAAGAATTTCTAAAAACTTGGAAAACTGTTTATCTTTTTTGTGTTGCGTCAATCTTTGAGAAAACGGTGGTGGTTTCTCCACAGTAATTCATTGGTGTAAGTGGATATTCTAAATTTGGGTATTCATGATCATTTTCTTTTTCTGTATCCACTTTCTCTTTTTCAATTTTCGTTTCTTTATGCACTCTTGTTTCCAATTCTTTTTCATTTCGTAATTGTTTCGCTTTTATTTATTATTTTCTTTGATATTTAGGATTTGGTTCCACATTACTAGGAAAAATTCCTAATGTTCGGTTACTGAGCGCAGTAGCGATATGCCCCAATTGATTTTCAATATTCTTAATAACAGTTCCTTGATTTTGTAACTGATTTCCTTGAATTTGTAACTGATTTCTTTGATTCTGCAATTGTTGACCCATGTTTAATATCATCTCTTCCATAGACAACTTTTTTCCTTAAATTGAGTGTTACTGTTAAATCCTGGAGGATAAGAATGTCTATAATTAACATTTCATTAGTTGGATGAATTTCCTAATGGGTTCACTGGGTTGTTCGCTCATTGTTGATTTGTAAAAGAATTGTTATTCCAATTAAAATTTGGATGATTCTTCCAACTTGGGTTATAAAAGTTTGAATAAGGATTGTTGGGTCTATTATTGATAGAATGTTTAAGCTCAAATGAATTAGCAGCTACATCAGGATTTTGGATAGATAAGTGAATTTCATGATAATAGCAAGTTTAAGCTCAAATGAATTAGCAGCTACATCAGGATTTTGGATAGATAAGTGAATTTCATCTGCTGCAAGATTTGCATAATCTCTTAGGGGTCTAGGTTGGTGTTCATTCTTTATTCCTGGATTGTTCAGGCACAAATGAATTAGCAGCTACATCAGGATTTTGGATAGATAAGTGAATTTCATCTGCTGTAGGATAAATGAATTAGCAGCTACATCAGGATTTTGGATAGATAAGTGAATTTCATCTGCTGTAGAATTAGGTTTAAGCTCAAATGAATTAGTAGCTACATCAGGATTTTGGATAGATAAGTGAATCTCATCTGCTGTAGGATTTGCATAATCTCGGTCTAGGTTGGTGTTCATTATCTATTCCTTGATGTACCGTAGGATTTGCATAGTCTCTTAAGGGTCTTGGTTGGTGTTCATTTTCTATTCCTTAATTGTTCATAATGTTTTCCATTGTATCACAATTTCTAGTTCAAGCTCAAATGAATTAGCAGCTACATCAGGATTTTGGATAGATAAGTGAATTTCATCTACTGTAGGATTTGCATAATCTCATAGGGGTCTAGGTTGGTGTTCATTATCTATTCCTTGATGTACCGTAGGATTTGCATAGTCTCTTAAGGGTCTTGGTTGGTGTTCATTTTCTATTCCTTAATTGTTCATAATGTTTTCCATTGTATCACAATTTCTAGTTCAAGCTCAAATGAATTAGCAGCTACATCAGGATTTTGGATAGATAAGTGAATTTCATGATAATAGCAAGTTTAAGCTCAAATGAATTAGCAGCTACATCAGGATTTTGGATAGATAAGTGAATTTCATCTGCTGCAAGATTTGCATAATCTCTTAGGGGTCTAGGTTGGTGTTCATTCTTTATTCCTGGATTGTTCAGGCACAAATGAATTAGCAGCTACATCAGGATTTTGGATAGATAAGTGAATTTCATCTGCTGTAGGATAAATGAATTAGCAGCTACATCAGGATTTTGGATAGATAAGTGAATTTCATCTGCTGTAGAATTAGGTTTAAGCTCAAATGAATTAGTAGCTACATCAGGATTTTGGATAGATAAGTGAATCTCATCTGCTGTAGGATTTGCATAATCTCAGGTCTGTGTTGGTGTTCATTTTATATTCCTTAATTGTTTACGTTGTTTTTCATTGTGTCAGGATTTCTAGGTTCTCTTCTTAATCTTCTAATTTTTCTAACAGTGCGTTCTAATTCTGAATCGTAGGATATAAAATTTTCATGTTCAAATTTACGCATGCAATTGAAATCAGTACATAGATAAACAGTTAATTAAATATGAAAATAAGTTGCAATTCCAGCAAAATTTTTTCTAATAGTCATAATTTGTTCGTTACTCTAATTATGATTCTTGTTTACACCCCCACAACGGCGCAAAAATTTGACAACGACTTTATATATGCTTAAAAATAGAGGAATTTAATACTGCTGCTTGAAGATTTAATTCCTCGGCAACGACACCAAAAACTTGATAACGGTTATAGATTTGATAAAGATGTATATATAAAATATTCAATAGGAGTAAAGTCACACTTATCAACGCAAGTATACGTATCGCTCAAGTAATAGAGGGCTATAATGGAGTCCTAGATATCGATCTCATATGGAGTAATATTAGAGGCTACGAACTAAGATTTTAGAAAATCAATACTTAATCACAACAATATAATTCAAATAGTTTATTTGTCACTAATAGGCAATTGAAATAAATATGTAATTTTAATAACTCTTAAATAACTAATTCTACTAATAAAGTTTCTAATGTGAAATTCAATATATAAGAAAGCATCATTCTTCTTGTCAAGAAATTATAGTGAATGGATAAAGTGAATCAGTTCAAATTGGATTGTGTCAAAAAGGAGCATACATATTCTTTACCTTTTGGCCCAGGCATAAAGAGCATTGACTGATCCTATGCTTGGTTACTGAATCTGCGGCTAGACTGGGAGGATACCGGCTCTCACTTCGGAGCTCCCACGTTCCCCTCGCCTGAGGGCTAACATCTACACTTCAGCACCCAAACGATAGGACCGAATTGAGAATTTTAGTCTGTCACTCTAAAATCTTCAATTCTACGCCCGTTAATTTTATTTCCCTATTTATTTGCGCTCAACTTCCAAGGGTTTTAACCTCCCTGAATCTTGGATGTAATTTTCACTTTAGTTGTAAAACTCAACATATTTTAACAAATAATTGGTCAAATTGAAAGCAAATTAAGATCAAAGTGAAAAGATCATCACAATTTCTTAAACATTATTGGCCAGATTGAAGGTAAATTAAGATCAAAGTGAAAAGATCATCACAACTTCTTTAACATTTATGACCAGATTGAAAATAAATTAAGATCAAAGTGAAAAGATCATCACAATTTCTTAAACATTTTTTTGACCTCCATGAATCTTAGATGTAATCTTCACTTTAGTTGTAAAACTCAACATATTTTAACAAATCAATTGGCTTTGACCTCCCTAAATCTTGGATATAATCTTCACTTTAGTTGTAAAACTCAACATATTTTAAACAAATCAATTCTAGATTGAAATTAAATTAAAATCGAAGTGAAAAGATCATCACAACTTCTTTAACATTTTTAATGTTCAACAAATTCAAATCATCATTTCACAAATCTCAAGACAAGGAGAAAGACAGAAAACTACTCATAACTCATGGGGAAGATAGGGCAAAACTCCAAATTTATATATAAAAACAAAGTCATACAAATTACAACAAGTAAATAACACTTATCTCTAATTCTTCCCCAAGCAAACTCCTCGAAGTTCCTCTGAATGTTTTCCTTTCTTTACAGCACACAGAATTCTTCTTCGAAGCGACAAGGAGGAAGAAATCTCTCACTTTCCCTCCACTCTTATAATCTCTCGAAGAATTCATCACAATCTAACCCTAAATTAAACTCTCTACACACTACTGGGGCTCTTGAACTTCTCTGAACCTCTCTAAACTTCAGAGCCTCCTCTATTTTCGGCCAAAATCTTCTTTTAAAGTTGTAAAAGAGTTTTCCCAATAGTTGTCTAAGCATCCCTCAAAAAATCGTCCATATTCAATGCACCTGTTGAAATAACTGCCGATCTCATCGTCGGCGGCCTCAAGGGCGTCGTCGGCGGGCCTTCTAAATTATTTGATATGGAGTCTCGGGAAATTCTCGTCTTCGGCGTCGTTGGGCTCACCGTCGGCACCCTAATTCAATTCTTCATATTTTAGTCATTTTCGCTCTAAATTCACTCCTTTTTGCATCTTTTTGCTACAATGACCATAATTCAGCATACCTACAACAAAACATCAAAAATATTCTTCTTTAAAGTGCAATATCATCAAAAATAGTGTAAAATAGGTATGAAAATCTCAACATAATTTTCATTTGTCAGATATCATCAGGTCCTACAGACTTTCCACCCTTGGTTTTCTTTAAAGCCTACTCAACTTCTTTTTTACTAATGTAACAGTAAAAATGAAACGTTTTATTATTATTCCCGATATTAAGTTCACTAAGTTTGATCGTATTTTTAGAAACTTCATTAAAAAGTTTATCAAAATAACTCACTCACCTATGTTGAATATTTTTTTTAAGAAAAGTACTTTTTGATTTTTATCTTTAATACACTTTACTTGAGTTAAATCTTTAATTTTCTTATCTATTTGTTTGGCTAGATTATACATATATTTTTCACCCTCCTTAGTATCTAATCTATTATAAAGATCATTAAAAGTATCGCATATTGTTCTTTTAGACTCCCATCGGGCCGTTTCATAATTTTCTCAGTTCTCTAAGCTTTTACATTTAAACCAATTTTTATAACATAACTTCTTATATTTTATCTTTTCNCAAAGCTCATTAAAAGCAGAATTTTTAACGTCACAGATTGTTCTTTAAGACTCCCTGCGGGACGTTTGATATTTTCTCCAGTTCTCTAAGCTTTTACATTTAAACCAATTTTTATAACATAACTATTATATTTTATTTTTTCTTGTGCACATCTATTATTCTACCACCAATTATTTTTATTCATAAATTTTTTTTTTTTTATTCTCCAAGCATATCTTTTGTTACTTATTTAATAGTGTTTGTTACTTTATCCCACATAACATTTGCTTCTTCGTGAATATCCCAAATTTTGAAATCTTGAATTTTACTCATAAAAATAATTTTATTTGTGTCTTTTAAGTTTTCTCAATCTAATTTTACGATGATGAGTCCTAGTATTATTTATTTTACAACTTTTAATCTTAAAATCTAAAACTAATAAACAATGTTGGGTACTTAAATTTTCACTTGGAATGACTTCACAATCTTTACAATCGCGACGCTCTCTTCTTCTCATAAGAAAATAATCAATTTGTGTTTTATTAGATCCACTCTTATAAGTAATTGGATGCTCATCTCTATTCTTGAATAAAGTATTAATAATAATAAAATCATACGCTAAAGCAAAATCTAAAATAACTTTGCCTTCTTCATGAGTTACTCCAAAACCGTAGCCACCATGAGTATTTTTGAAGTCTTCTACCACTCTACCGATATATTTTATTTAAATCTCATCCAATAAAAATTCTTTCTTCAAGATGTATTATTTGTATTAAGCCTTCTAAGTCATTCCAAAATTTATCTTTAGACCCTGTATCTAAACCTACTTGGGGAGCACAAACACTTATAATATTAAAAATTTTAGTATCAATGATAATCTTAAGGGCTATAATTGTATCTCCAACTCTATTAATTTCTACAACATTATATTTTAAACTCTTATCTATAATGACACATTAACTTAATTCCTCTATAATTTGCACACTCTTGTGCATCCCTTCTATTCTTAAAAATGGTACCCAAAATACTCTTTCTCCACTCCTCAAGCATCTTTTCAGTTTTTAAAATAATATTAAAGAGTTTAGTAAGCCAAGAAACTCTCAAATCTCCTATACATTTCTAGACTTCAATTGGAATATCATCATGTCCTACAGACATTCCACCCTTAGTTTTTTCTAAAGTCTCTTCAACTTCTTTTTTACTAATACGACAGTAAAAATGAAACATTTTATTATTATTATTAATATTAAGATCACTAAGGTCGATCATATTTTCAGAAACTTCATTAAAAAGTTTATCAAAATAACTCGCCCACCTATATTGAATATCTTATTCTAAGAAGAACACTTTTTTATTTTCATCTTTAATGCATTTTACTTGAGTTAAATATTTACTTCTTTTCTTTTCTCTTTGTTTGGCTAGTTTATGCATATATTTTTCACATTCCTTAGTATTTAATCTATTATAAATATTATTAAAAGCAGAATTTTTAGCATCACTGATTATTCTTTTAGACTCCTTACGGACAGTTTGATATTTTTCTCAATTCTTTAAACTTTTACATTTAAATCAATATTTATAACATAATTTTTTATACTTTATCTTTTCTTGCACATTATCAGTATTTCACTACCAACTATTTTTACTTATATTTTTATTCTTTTGATTCTCGAAGTTCATATTTTCTCACTTTTTAATAGTATTTGTTATTTTATCACACAGAGAATTTGATTTTTCATGAACATCCCAAATTTTTAAATTTTGAATTTTATTCATAAAAATAATTTTATTTGTCTTTTAAGTACCTCATCTACTTCTACGACGATGATTCCTGGTATTCTTTATTTTATAGTTCTTTATGTTAAAATCTAGAATTAATAATCAATGTTGAGTATTTAAATCTTCACTTGGAATGACCTAACAATTTGAACATTTTCGACGATCTCTTCTTCCCATAAGAAAATAATCAATTTGCATATCATTAGATTCATTCTCATAAGTAATAATATGTTAACCTCTTATCATAAGCTTTCTCTAAATCAATAAAATTCATATGTGGATCCTCATTACTCTCTCTATACTTCTCTATCAAACCTCTTAATAAATGTATGGCTTTTATGTTAGACTTCTCTGGAATGAATACAAACTGATTTTAAGAAATTTTTGGATCACGTCGTAATCTATGTTCAATTACTCTCACCCATAACTTTAATGTATGACACATTAACTTAATTTCTTTATAATATTCAAACTCTTGTGCATCTCATTTATTCTTAAGAATATGAAACAATAGACTCTTTTTCCACTCATCAAACATAATTGAGAATGTAAGCATAAGCTTTAAAAAAATGAAGATGGAAGAACTTAAGGGATAGGAGAGATAAAAGAGTAACTTGATAACTATTTGAAGAGTGAAGCTCACAGCACATAAAAACTAATGTCCANCGTCAATTACACTCTCAAATATTAAAACTTTGTCCAAGGAAAAGGTGCTTATTTATATATCAGACTAAAAATTTGAAAATTAAACAAAATTTAAATGATATATATGGCCCATATCAAGTCCAAACCAAAATAAATGAGTCACACTTGGCTTGAATCTGAATATGATCGAGCCAAGTATGGTCAAGCTTGGCTCTACTCAAAGTCGAATCAAATGACTTTGAGCCAATCTTAGTCTGGGTCTAATCAACTTGGGGTTGAATAAGAGACTTCATCCTTTATAATTCTAACTCAAAAGCTCAAGTGAGGGAACTTAGTCATTTCTCAAGTTCAACATCGTAGATTGGCTAGTTGAATTAACAATTTTCCAAATGAAGTTCAAATAAAGTCTATAAATAAACTGAATATCAGTTTAAAAACTTGGTGGAGTAAGGCATACAAACGATTATTAAGCTTTTGAAATTTTTAAGAGATTCAATAAAAACAACTGAGATAATCTGTATAAAAAAGCAAACTAATGCCAGATCTATAGCGCTTGATAACTTCTACATAGGTCACATATTAAGGGGAGAATAATATAAAATAGCTAAGCAAACAGAAAGGATATAGAAAAAATTTGGTGAAATTAGACGTATCAAGATTAAATAAAATTAGACCTTAATAGAAGTGGAAGAAATCAACAAAAAATAACAAAGCTATTTTGACAAATTATTAAATGAGAATTAGAAGGAAGAAAGTATTGTAGAAGAAAAGAATGAACAATAGCAAATGGAAACCCATAAAAANCAAAATGCTGAAAAAGAATATCATATGCTTAATCTCAACTATACTGAGATCTAAAAGAAAAATTTGAAAGCAAAGTAAACACAAAGTTCAAACCAAATTACACACATAGACATACAGGTAACAAGGTAAATCTACTGCTCTTTTGATTCAGTGCTTGTTTCTCCTCTGAGATCACTCATTGACTGAACATGAACAAAGAGGTTATAGAATGGTTGGTATGGAAATTCTTCAGTAGATTTCTCTTCTATCAATCTCATCTTTCTCATCAATCGTATCAAAATTCCTTTGAATATGTCCAGAGTGATCAAAATGTTCTTTCATCCTCTAGTCTAGATGATCGAAAAAATCAGTGATATTGTTAATTGCATTCATAAAATTTTGTACCTCTTTCTCCAATTTCTTGATTCTGCGCAGGATCACTAGTGTCTTGTCCGGAACTAAAGATTAAATAGGCAGTGAATTCTGAGATGATTAATCCACCATAATAGTCATATCATTTTTACCTTCATTGGTTGGGAATCTCTCAGTTGGGTCCAAAGGCTTCCAAGGTAGAAGTACCTTTTCCTAATTCTGATAAGATACTTGGAACTAACTGCAATGTAGGAAAATTATTGAAGGATGTTCAAGCCCATAATTTGATCCATGAACTATCAGGACCAAAACAGACTTCACAATTATAGATCCAATATCGATCGACAGTCCCATTTGGATGCAGTAATTTAGAATAGCACTTTCCTTAGTAACTTTATCAATCCTCACTGTCGGTCAAAGTTTTTCAAAAATAAAGAAGGTCCAGTGTTTAGAAACGGGGTTTAGAAGTGTCGCAGAAAAACTAACATACCTATTTTCTCTCATTTCCCAGTCTTCAGTTTCGTCCGTTAAATATTGGTAGATCTCATTCATCAGGTTTCTTGTCAGGATGAAGTTGGAATAATGGTAGACAGGAACATTCTCGATCATATATAACTCATTAATACTTGCAAGAGTAAAAGTTATCCATCTACCTCGCACATAGACAACTCACTGGTTGATTCCATGCAAATTAACGTAAAACTCCTTCACCACAGAAACAACTACGGCGGTTGTAGTATAACACAACACTTCCCATGTTCATCACACAATCATCTCTTCAATTGTCGTCGAAGGGTTATTCAATCCTCGATTCACGAAATCCTCCTCCCTTGATTAATCTCTTCTTTGTCATCACTTTGTCGAAGATTTGCTGCGCCTCGGAACTAATGAACTTTCTCTGGTTAAACACTCACAATCTATGGTTTTAAGGGGAATTGGATGCCATAGGGATGAATTTGGCGGAGTTTCAATTCATTTTTGGGGAAATACAAACTTAGGAACCAAATTTGGAAGTTTATAGGGAGTAACTCCCACAAAAAAACTATCATTTCAAACTTAAAAAACTGTCATCCCGCCGCTCTCACCGTCGGTGGCATCGATGGCACCGTTAGTGAGCCTTTAAAATTAATTTCTTGGAATCTCGGGAAAAACCCACCATCGGCGACGTCGATGGCGCCGTCGGCGCCCAAGGCAAAAATTGCACAATTTCGCTCTGGTCCGAATGTGTTCCAATTTTTTCTATAGATCCAATTTTTATGATGATTCAAGGGTAAATATGAGTAGTAGAAGCTTAAAATACCACAAAATAACGATAATTTCAAATAAAACTACTATAATCATGATAAACATAAAGATAACTATGGGTTGCCTCCCATATAGCGCTTGGTTTAATGTCGTCAGCCCGACCTATTCAGGTATTATTCAGGTTGACTAATCATTAAAAACTCTTTAAAATTTGGTCTTTTACCCTAAAAATATGGCTTTAATCTGTGTCCATTTACTTTAAATCGATTCTCAGTCTTTTGATCTTCAATTTCAATAGCTCTGTAAGTATAAACTTGAGTCACAGTAAATGATCATAACCAACGAGACTTCAATTTCCCAAGGAATAATTGCAGCATTATATTGTAAAAAAAAACTTCTTGTCCTAGTTCAAAGTTCTTATGGTTAATCTTCGGATCATGCCATAACTTTAGTTTCTCCTTATAAACTCTATCATTGCCATAAGATTCATTTCTTAATTCTTCCAATTCGTTCAATTGTAACAATCTCTTCTCACCAGCATCTTTAAAATTATAATTGAATTCTTTATTTGACAAATATGCTTTATGCTCCAATTCTACTAGTAAGTGACAAGTCTTTCCAAAAAATAGCCTGTAAGGAGTCATTCTAATATGAGTTTTATAAGCAGTCCTATAAGCCCATAATGCGGTATCCAGTCTAGTGAACCAATCTACTCTTCTAGGGTTTACAATCTTCTCAAGTATTTGTTTAATCTCTCTATTAGAAACTTCAACTAACCCACTGGTTTGAGGGTGATAGGAAGTAGAGATTTTATGAATAATATTAAACTTTTCTGCCAATCTTTAAACATCAAAGATCAAAGATCTCAACTTCTAATATGAAATTCAGAGGCATTTCATTTCTTCTAGATATATTGCCTACTTGTTGGCATCGATCACAAGTTTTTATGTATCTGTAAACATCTCTAAAGAGAGTAGGCCAATAGAGTCCAGCTTGTAAAATTTTATAAGCAGTTTTATCAGTTCCAAAATGTCCTTCAAATTCAGAATCATGATATTTCTGAACGATTAGTTTAGTTTCTTCATAAGGTACACATCTTCTCATAATAAGATCCTTACATTGTTTATATAAATAAGGCTCATCCCAAAAATATGCTTTCGCACCATGAATGAATTTTCTTTGATGTTCAATGTCAGCATAGGTGGAAAAATATCACTTGCAATATAATTAATAATATCAGCATACCATGGTATTTTGCACTCATTAATATTATAGAGTTGTTCATCAGAGAAACTGTCTATAATTTCATTGTCGGTGTCGATAATTCATGATATTCTAATCTCAACAAATGATCAGCAATTTGAATATCAGTTCCCTTTCTATCAATAACCACAAAATCAAATTCTTGCATTGAAAGTATCCATCTAATTAACCTTGGTTTGACATCCTTCTTTTGCATCAGGTATTTAATAGTAGAGTGATCAGTGTTGATAACACATTTGGTCCCAATTAAATAAGTTCTAAATTTGTCTAAAGCATACACAATGGCCAGTAACTCTTTTTCCGTAATAATATAATTAATTTGAGCATCATTAAGAGTTTTACTAGCGCATTATATAACTTTAAAAATATTTTCATATATTTGTCCAAGAATAGCTCCAATATCATAATCACTAGCATCACACATCATTTCAAACGGTTTCTCCCAGTTAGGTGAAACTATAATAGGGGCTGTGATTAATTTTTCTTTTAATAATTCAAAGGCATTTAAACAGTTTTTAATAAATTTAAATTTCTTATCCTTTTCTAAAAGTTGGCATAGAGGTTTAGTAATTTTTGAAAAATCTTTAACTTCTTGTCCTTTTCTAAAAGTTGGCATAGAGGTTTAGTAATTTTTGAAAAATCTTTAATAAAGTCTGTAAAAACCAACATGTCCCAGAAAACTTCTAACTTCTCTTACACTAGTAGGAGGTGTTATTGTAAAAACCAACATGTCTAAGAAAACTTCTAACCTCTCTTACATTAGTAGGTGTTAATTTAGATATAACTTGAATTTTTGTAGGATCTGCTTCCATAAAATTTTTTAAATTTTATGCCCTAACACAATTCCTTCTGCAACCATAAATTGACATTTCTCCCAATTTAGAACTAAATTAGTTCTTTCGCATAACTCCAAAATTTTTTCAAGATAATTTAAGCATGCATTAAATGATTTTTCAAATATAGAGAAATCATCCATAAATACTTCCAATTCATCATCAATTAACTTACTAAATATAGACATCAACACCATCCATAAATACTTCCAATCCATCATCAATTAACTTACTAAATATGGACATCATACATCTCTTCCAAATACAAAGAAATCATCCATAAACACTTCTAATCCATCATCAATTAACTTACTAAATATAGACATCATACATCTCTGGAACGCTTCAGGTGCATTACATAATCCAAAAGGTATTCTTCGAAAAGCAAAAGTTCCAAAAAGACTAGTAAACGTTGTCTTTTTTGATCCTCAGAAGCAATAAAAATTTGATGGTAACCAGTACATCCATCTAAAAAACAAAAATATTTGTGCCCAGCAAGTCTATCTACTATCTGCTCTAAAAATTGTAAAGGGAAGTGATCTTTCCTAGTGGCAGTGTTTAATTTTCTATAATCAATTAAATACGCCACCCACTAGCTTGTCCGATAGATATTAATTCATTATTCTCTTTTGTTTCAAAATGTCACTCCTCCTTTCTTAGGAACACAATGAATTAGACTTACCCAAAAAACTATCTGAAATAGGATATATAATTCCAGTGTCCAACCATTTCAAAATTTCCTTCTTGACCACTTCTTTCATCATTGAGTTTAATCTCCTCTACGGATCAATACTTGGTTTATATTGTTCATCTAGTATAATTTTGTGCATACAGGTTGAAGGACTAATTCCCTTAATATCAGCTAAGGTCCAACCAAAAGATTTCTTACATCTTTTTAATGTATACAAAAGTCTTTGCCATTGTGAATCAATTAATTCTAAAGATATAATAACAGGTAGTGTAGATGAGTCTCCCAGAAACACATACTCAAGTGGTTAGGCAATATTTTCAACTCAAGTTTAGGTGGTTTTATAATTAACGGAACTAGACTCTTATCAGCATTTTCTGTAATATTCAGCATCTCAAATCTTCCCTGAACATAATCTAATTCTTCATTTTCTATTTCATCCAAAATAACTTCATCACTGTCTTCAAATTGTTCTTTCTCTTCAAAATGTTCTTTAAAATGTTTGTTCAATAAATGTTCACTAATTTCCATGCAAAATCATTCATTATCTCTTTCAATAGCACGGTATTTCATATATTTTGCAATGTTAAAAGTCACTTCTTCATCGTTAACTCTCATAGTTAATTCTTCCTTTTGAACATCTATCATAGCTTCTCTAGTAGCTAAAAATAGTCTCCCTAAAATGATAGATATTTCCTTATCTTCCTCCATATCTAAAATAATGAAATCCACAGGAAAAATAAATTTATCAACTTTTACTAACACATCTTCTATAATTCCCTTAGGATAAGTAACTAAACGATCCACTTACTTAAGAGTTACAGAAGTAGGTGAGACTTCTCCTAATCCTCTTCTTTTGAAGATTGATAGAGGCATACAATTAATGTTGGCTCCCAAATCACATAAAGCTCTTCCATAAAATTTTTCACCGATAGCACACTGTATAGTGAAACTACCTGGATCTTTTAATTTTTCAAGAAGTTTTTTCTGAATAATTGCACTACACTCTTTGCTAGGTGCAACAGTCTCATTATCAGTGAACTTCCATTTCTTGTTCAAAATATCTTTCATAAACTTCACATAAGTGGGCATTTGCTCTAAAGCTTCTACGAAAGGAATATTTACCTTTAATTTCTTAGGAATTTTTATAAACTTGGAAAATTGTTTATCCTTTTTGTGTTGCTTCAATCTTTGAGGAAACAGTGGTGGAGGTTTCTCCACAGTAATTTTCATTGGTGTAAGTGGATATTCTAAATCTGAGTATTCATGATCCTTTCCTTTTTTGTATCCACTTTCTCTTTTTCAGTTTCCATTTCTTTCTGCACTCTTGTTTCCAATTCTTTTTCACTTCTTAATTATATCACTTTTATTTGTTCTTTTCGTTGATCTTTAGGAATTGGTTCCAGAGTACTTGAAAAAGTTCCTAATGTTCAGTTACTAAGCGCAACAACGATTTGCTCTAATTGATTTTCAATATTTTTTATAGCAGTTCCTTGATTTTGTATCTGATTTCTTTGAATTTGTAATTGATTTCCTTGATTATGTAATTGTTGACACCTGTTTAATATCATCTCTTCCATAGACAACTTCTTTTTCTTAAATTGAGTGTTACTGTTAAATTCTGGAGGATAAGAAGGTCTATAATTAACATTTCCTTTCTTGGATGAATTTTCTATTGGGTTCACTAGGTTGTTCGCCCATTGTTGATTTGTAAAAGAATTGTTATTCCAATTCGAATTTGGATGAGTCTACCAACCTGGGTTATAATAGTTTGAATAAGGGTTGTTGGGTCTATTATTAATAGCATTTAAAGGTGAAGGTTGAACATCCACAAATTGCCCAGATGAATTCTCTTCCATCATAGGACGTGTTGGAGAATGAAGGTTGAACATCCAAAAATTGCCCAAATGAATTCTCTTCCATTATAGTAGGTGTTGGAGAATAATTCATTCCATAATGATCTAATTTCTTTGATATTACAGCAATCTGCGAAGCTAACATAGATATTGCATCAGAATCGTGGATACTAGCTACTCTTTTAGGATTTACCATTTCAAAGGGCCATTAAAAATTGTTGGTAGCCATCTCTTTTATTAACGAATAAGCCTCATCAAAAGGTTTTGACTTTAAAGAACCACCAGCCACAACATCTATAATCGATCTAAGTGTTCAAACTAATCCATTATAAAAAGTTTGAATTATCAAGAAGTTACTCTAATTATGATTCTTCTTTTACTCCCCGACAACGACGCCAAAAACTTGACAGAGACTTTAGGAAGTGAATTTTGAGACGATTGATCCATAATAATAGTTATATCATTCTCATCTTCATTGGGTGGGAACTTCTGGGTTGGGTCTAAAGGCTTCCAAGGTAGAAGTACCTTTTCCTAATTCTCATAAGATACTTGGAATTGACTGCAGAGTAAGAAGATTGTTAAAGGATGTCCAAGCCCATAAGTTGATCCATGAACGATCAGGCCCAAAACAGACTTCACAATTATAGATCCAATTTCAATCGACAGTCCCATTTGAATACAGTAATTCAGAATAACATTTTCTTTTGTAACTTTACCGATCCTCATTGTCAGTAATAGTTTTGTAGAAATGAATAAGTGCTAGTGTTTAGAAACGGGTTTTAGAAGTGTAGCAGAGAAACTAACATACCCGTTTTCTCTCATTTCCCAGTCTTCAGTCTCGTCCGTAAAAAAGTTAGTAGATCTAATTCATCAAATTTCTTGTTGGGATGAAGTTGGAATAATGGCAGACAGGAACATTCTCGATCATATGTAACTCATTAATCCATGCAGAAGTAAAAGTTATCCATCTGCCTCGCACATAGATGACTTTTTGGTTGATTCCGTACAAATTAGCATAAAACTCCTTCACCACAGGAATGACTACGACGGTAGTAGTGTAGCACAACACTTCCCATCGTCATCGCACAATCATCTCTTCAATTACTATCAAAGGCTTGTTCAATCCTCGATTCACTAATCCTCTTTATTTAATTAATCTCCTCTTTATCAACACTTTGTTGAAGATTCGTTGCGCCTTGAAACTAATGAACTTTCTTCAGTTGAACACTCAAAATCTAGGATTTTCAGTGGAATTGGAAGCTATAGGGATATATTTGATGGAGTTTCAATTCATTTTTGGGTAATATGAATTTAAGAAATGAGTTTGGAAGTTATAAGAAGTAAATCTCGCCTAAAACTGCCAAAAACTGTCATTTCAAACTCCGAAAACCGTCATCTTGCCATTCTCGCCGTCGGCGGTGTTGATGGCACCATCGGTAAGCCTTGAGAATTAATTGTCTAGACTCTCAGAAAAAACCCACCGTCGGCGGTTCCGAGCCCGCCGTCGACGCCCAAGGCAAAATTTCACAGTTTCACTCTAGTCCGAATGCGTTCTAATTTTTTCTATGGATTCAATTTTTATGATGATTCAAGGGTAAATACGAGTAGTAGAGTTCAATACTACCACAAACTAAGAACAATTTCAAACAAAAACACTATAATCGCAATAAAAATAAAGATTACTATGGGTTGCCTCACATAAAGCACTTGGTTTAACGTCGTCAGCCCCGACCTATTCAGATATTATTCAGGTTGACTGACCATTAAAACATCTTTAAAATTTAGTCTTTTACCCTCAAAATATGGCTTTAATTTGTGTCCATTTACTTTAAATCTATTCTCAGTCTTTTGATCTTCAATTTCAACAGCTCTGTAACTATAAATTCAAGTCGCAACAAAGGGTCCTAACAAACGAGACTTCAATTTCTAAGGGAATAACTTTAGGCTTGTATTGTAAAGCAAAACTTCTTATCCTGGTTCAAAGTTCTTCCGGTTAATCTTTTGATCATGCCATAAATATATTTTCTCCTTATAAATTCTATCATTATCATAAGATTTATTTCTTAATTCTTCTAATTCATTCATTTGTAACAATCTCTTCTCACAAAATATTTCAAATTATAATTTAATTCTTTAATCGCCCAATATGCTTTATGCTCCAATTTTCCTGCTAAGTGACAAGTCTTTCTAAAAATCAGCCTGTAAGGAGTCATTCCAATAAGAGTTTTATATGCAGTCCTATAAGCTCATAATGTCGTATCCAGTCTAGTAGACCAATCTACTCTACTAGGGTTTACAGTCTTCTCAAGTATTTGTTTAATCTCTATATTAGAAACTTCAGCTAACCCACTGGTCTAAGGTGATAGAAAGTAGAGATTCTATGAATAACATTAAACTTTTCTGCCAATCTCTTAATGTATTTATTCCTGAAATGGGATCCTCCGTTAATGATAATCACTCTCGGCATTTTGTATCTAGTGACAATGTTTTTCATTAAAAATATTGAAACACTTTTAGCGTCATAACGAGGTAAAGATTTTGCTTCAATCCACTTTGAAATGTAGTATACTGTAACTAATATGTATAAGTTCTGAGATGAGGAATAAATGGTCCCATGAAATCCAATCCCCAAACATCAACGATCTCAACTTCTATAATAAAATTCAGAGGCATTTCATTTCTTCTAGGTATATTGCCTACTCATTAGCATCAATCACAAGTTTTTATGTATCTATAAACATCTCTAAAGAGAGTAGGCCAATAGAATACAACTTGTAAATTTTTATAAGCAATTTTATTATTTCCAAAATGTCCTCCAAATTGTGAATCATGATATTTTTGAATGATTAGTTCAGTTTCTTCATAAGGTACACATCTTCTCATAATAAGATCTTTACATTGTTTATATAAGTAAGGCTCATCCCAAAAATATGCTTTCACATCATGAATGAATTTTCTTTTCTATTGCAATGTCAGCGTGGCAAAATATCACTTACAATATAATTAATAATATCAGCATACCATGATATTTTTCACTCATTAATATTATAGAGTCATTCATCAGGGAAACTGTCTGTAATTTCATTGTCCGTGTCAGATAATTCATGATATTCTAATCTCGACAAATGATCAACAATTTGATTATCATTTCCCCTTCTATCATTAACCACAAAATCAAATTCTTGAATAAAAAATATCCATCTAATTAACCTTAGTTTGACATCCTTCATTTGCATCAAATATTTAATAGCAGAGTGATCAGTGTGCACAACACATTTAGTCTCAATTAAATAAGATCTAAATTTGTCTAAAGTATACAGTAGCCAGTATCTCTTTTTTAGTAACAGTGTAGTTAATTTGAGCATCGTTAAGAGTTTTACTAGTGTAGTATATAACTTTAAAAATTATATCGTACCTTTGTCTAAGAAAAACTCCAATAGTATAATCACTAGCATCACACATCCGTTCGAATGGTTTCTCCCAGTTAGGTGAAACTGTTATAGGGGCTATGATTAGCTTTTCTTTTAATAAATCAAAGGCATTTAAACAGTCTTTAGTAAACTCAAATTTCTTGTCCTTTTCTAAAAGTTGGCATAGAGGTTTGGTAATTTTTGAAAAATCTTTAATATAATGCCTATAAAAACCAACATGTCCAAGAAAACTTCTAACCCCTCTTATATTAGTATGAGGTGTTAATTTAAATATAACTTGAATTTTTGCATGGTCGACTTCTATACCATTTTCCAAAATTTTATGCCCTAACACAATTCAACTTGCAACCATAAATTGACATTTCTCCCAATTTAGAACTAAATTAGTTCTTTCGCATAACTCTATATTCCTCCTTCAACCATAAATTGACATTTCTCCCAATTTAGAACTAAATTAGTTCTTTCGCATAACTCCAAACAAGATAATTTAAGCATGCTCAAATGATGTTCCAAATACGTAAGATAATTTAAGCATGCTTCAAATGATGTTCCAAATACAGAGAAATCATCCATAAATACTAAAGATAATTTAAGCATGCGCCAAATGATGTTCCAAATACAGAGAAATCATCCATAAACACTTTTAGTCCATCATCAATTAACTTACTAAATGCAGACATCATACATCTCTAGAATGTTGCAGGTGCATTACATAATCTGAAATTCATTCTTCAAAAGCAAAAGTTTCAGAAGGACTAGCAAATGTTGTCTTTTCTTGATCCTCAGGAGCAATAGGATTTTGATGGTAGCTGATATATCCATCTAAAAAACAAAAATACTTGAGACCAGCAAGTTTATCCAATACTTGGTCTAGGAATGGTAAAGGGAAGTGATCTTTCCTAGTGGCAGTGTTTAATTTTCTATAATCAATGCAAATACGCCACCCAGTAACTTGTTTGATAGGTATTAATTTATTATTCTCTTGTGCTTCAGCAGTCACCCCTTCTTTCATAGGAACACAATGAATTGGACTTACCCAAGCACTGTCCAAAAGAGGATTTATAATTCTAGTGTCCAACCATTTCAAAATTTCCTTCTTGACTACTTCTTTCATCATTAAATTTAATCTCCTTTGGGGATCAACTCTTGGTTTTTATTGTTCATCCAGTATAATTTTATGCATAGAGATCGAAGAACTGATTCCTTGAATATTAGCTAAGGTCCAACCAAATGCTTTCTTATATCTTTTTAATGTATCCAAAAGTCTTTTCTCATACAAATCATTTAATTCTAAAGATATAATAACAGGTAGTGTAGATGAGTCTCCCAGAAACACATACTTCAAGTGGTTAGGCAATATTTTCAACTCAAGTTTAGGTGGTTTTAAAATTGACAAAACTAGATTGTTATCAACATTTTCAGTAATATTCAACATCTCAAATCTTCCCTGAACATAATCTAATTCTTTATTTTCTATTTCATCCAAAATAACTTCATCACTGCCTTCAAATTGTTCTTTCTCTTCAAAATGTTCTTTAAAATGCTCGTTCAATAGATGTTCACTAATCTTCAAATTATTCTTTCTCTTCAAAATGTTCTTTAAAATGTTCCTTCAATAGATGTTCACTAATTTCCATGCAAAAAATTCATTATCTCTTTCAACAGCAGGGTATTTCATATATTTTGCAATGTTAAAAGTCACTTCATGATCGTTAACTCTCATAATTAATTCTCCCTTTTGAACATCTATCATAGCTCTTCCAGTAGCTAAAAAAGGTCTCCCTAAAATTATAGGTATTTCTTTATCTTCCTCCATATCTAAAATAATAAAATACACAGGAAAGATAAATTTATCAACTTTTACTAACACATCCTCTATAACTCTCTTAGAATAAGTAACTGAACGATCTGCTAATTGAAGAGTTACAGAAGTAGGTGAGACTTCTGCTAGTCCTAATCTTTTAAAGATTGATAGAGGCGTAAGATTAATGCTAGCTCCCAAATCACATAAAGCTCTTCTATAAAATCTTTCTCCGATAGCACACGGTATTGTGAAACTACCTAGATCTTTTAATTTTTTAGGAAGCTTTTATTGAATAATTGCATTACACTCTTCGCTAAGTGCAACAGTCTCATTATCAGTGAACTTCCTTTCTTGTTCAAAATATATTTCATAAACTTCACATAATTGGGCATTTACTCTAAAGCTTCTACGAAAGGAATATTTACGGTTAATTTCTTATGAATTTCTATAAACTTGAAAAATTATTTATCCTTTTTGTGTTGCTTCAATCTTTGAGCAAACGGTGGTGGAGATTTCTCCACGGTAATTTTCATTGGTGTAAGTGGATATTCTAAATCTCGGTATTCATGATCCTTTTTTTTCTGTATCCACTTTCTCTTTTTTATTTTCCATTTCTTTCTGCACTCTTGTTTCCAATTCTCTTCCACTTCATAATTGTATTGCTTTTATCTATTCTTTTCCTTGATCTTTAGGATTAACTTCGACAGTACTAGGAAAAGTTCCCAATGTTTGGTTACTAAGCACAGTAGCGATATGCCCCAATTGGTTTTCAATATTCTTGATAGCAGTTCCTTGATTTTGTAATTGGTTTCCTTGAATTTGAATTTGATTTCCTTGATTATGTAATTGTTGACCCATGTTCAGTATCAGCTCTTCCATTGACAACTTCTTTTCCTTAAATTGAGTGTTACTGTTAAATCTTGGAGGATAAGAAGGTTTATAGTTAACATTTCCTTGGTTGAATGAATTTCCTAAGGGGTTTATTAGGTTGTTTGCCCATTGTTGATTTATATAAGAATTGTTATTCCAATTAAAGTTAGGATGATTCTTTCAACCTGGGTTATAATAGTTCGAATACGGATTGCTGGATCTATTGTCCATAGCATTTAAGGGCTCACAAGAAGGTTGAACATCCACAAATTGCCCAGATGAATTCTCTTCCAGCATAATAGGTGTTGGAGAATAATTCAATCCATAATGATCAAATTTCTTTGATATTGCAGCAATCTGCGAAGCTAACATAGATATTGCATCAGAATCGTGGATATTAGCTACTCTTTTAGGATTTACCCTTTCTAGAGGGCCATTGAAAATTGTTGTTAGCCATCTCTTCTATTAACAAATAAGCCTCATCAAAAGGTTTTGACATTAAAGAACTACCAGCCGTAGCATCTCTAATCGATCTAAGAGATCCCTCTAATTCATTGTAAAAAGTTTGAATTATCAACCAATCTGGTAACAAATGATGTGGGTACTTCATAAGAAGATCTTTAAATCTCTCCCAAGCTTCATATATCGACTCTCTATCAATCTAACTAAATGATGTTAAGTCATTTCTAAGTTTAGCAGTTTTGGATGGAGGGAAATATTTGGATAGAAATTTCTGTGAAATGATGTTATGTTATTTCTAAGTTTAGCAGTTTTGGATGGAGGGAAATATTTGGATAGAAATTTCTGTGAAAGGTCATTTTTAGTTTAGCAGTTTTGGATGGAGGGAAATATTTGGATAGAAATTTCTGTGACAGTTCTCCCCTCTAGCAGTTTTGGATGGAGGGAAATATTTGGATAGAAATTTCTGTAACAGTTCTCCCCAAGTTTGATGTTATGTCATTTCTAAGTTCAGCAGTTTTGGATGGAGGGAAATATTTGGATAGAAATTTCTGTGAAAGTTCTCCCCAAGTTCTTAATAGTTTTGGATGGAGGGAAATATTTGGATAGAAATTTTTGTGAAAGTTCTCCCCAAGTTCTAGTAGTTTTGGATGGAGGGAAATATTTAGATAGAAATTTCTGTGAAAGTTCTCCTCAAGTTCTAATAGATCCCAGGTGCTAACAAATTTAACATCTTAGCCTTATCCTTAAGTGAAAAAGTAAAAAGTCTAAGTCTCACAGCATCGTTCAAAACTCTGTCATATTTAAAGGTAGCACAAAGTTCTAAAAAACTAGTGAGGTGTAAATTAGGATATTTGGTGTACCTCCAAATTGATTGTTTTGTAACATTTAGAAAATAATAGGTTTGAGCTCAAATGAATTAGCATCTACATCAAGATTTTGGATAGATAATTGAATTTCATCTGCTGTAGGATTTGCATAATCTCGTAGAGGTCTAGGTTGATGTTCATTTTCTATTCCTTGATTGTTCATATTGTTTTCCATTGTGTTAGGATTTCTAGGTTCTTTTCTTAATTTTTTAATTGTCCTAACAGTGCGTTCTAAATTTAAATCGTAGGTTATATGATTTTCAGGTCCAAATTTACGCATACAATTGAAATCAGTACATAGAAAACAGTTAACTAAAGATGAAAATAAGTTGTTTTTCAACTAAAAGTTTCTAATAGTCCTAATTTGTGTGTTACTCTAATTATGATTATATATATATATATATATATATATATATATATATATANCTATTCAGGTAGTATTCAGGTTGACTGATCATTAAAATCTCTTTAAAATTTGGTCTTTTACCCTCAAAATACGGCTTTAATTTGTGTCCATTTACTTTAAATCTATTCTCAGTCTTTTGATCTTCAATTTCAACAGCTCCGTAAGTATAATTGTCCTAACCAACGAGACTTCAATTTTCCAGGAAATAACTTCAGCCTAGTATTGTAAAGTAAAACTTTTACTTTAAATCTATTTCATGTCTTCTGATCTTCAATTTCAACAGCTCCGTAAGTATAAACTTGAGATTTTCTGATCTTCAATTTCAACAGCTCCGTAAGTATAAACTTGAGTCACAGTAAAGGGTCCCTATCTTCTGATCTTCAATTTCAATAGCTCCGTAAGTATAAACTTGAGTCACAGTAAAGGGTCCCAAGAGACTTCAATTTGTAAGTATAAACTTGAGTCACAGTAAATGACCCTAACCAATGAGACTTCAATTTTCCAGGGAATAATTTCAGTATTGTATTGTAAAGCAAAACTTTTTGTCCTGGTTCAAAATTCTTCTGGATAATCTTTTGATCATGCCATAATTTTAGTTTCTCCTTATAAATTTTGTCGTTATCATAAGATTCATTTCTTGATTCTTCCAATTCATTTAATTGTAACAATCTCTTCTTACCAGCATCTTTCAAATTATAATTGTTTTCTTCCAATTCATTCATTTGTAACAATCTCTTCTCACCAGCATCTTTCAAATTATAATTAAATAATTCATTCAATTGTAATAATCTCTTCTCACCAGCATCTTTCAAATTATAATTGAATTTTTTAATCGTCAAATATGTTTTATGCTCTAATTCTACTGGTAAGTGACAATTCTTTCCAAAAATTAGCCTGTAAGGAGTCATTCCACTGTAAGCCCATAATGCGGTATCCAGTCTAGTGGACCAATCTACTCTACTAGGGTTTACAGTTTTTTCAAGTATTTGTTTAATCTCTCTATTAGAAACTTCAGTTAACCCACTAGTTTGAGGATGATAGGCAGTAGAGATTCTATGAATAATATTAACTTTTTTTGCCAATCTCTGTCCACTAGTTTGAGGGTAATAGGAAGTAGAGATTCTATGAATAATATTAAACTTTTCTGTCAATCTCTGAATGTATTTATTTAAAATTAGTAGAAATTCTATGAATAATATTAAATTTTTCTACCAATCTCTGAATATATTTATTCCTAAAATGGGATCATCCGTCAGCGATAATCATTCTCGACATTTTGTATCTAGTGAAAATATTTTTCATTAAAAATTTTGAAATACTTTTAGCGTCACAACGAGGTAAAGCTTGTGTTTCAATCCACTTTGAAACGTAGTCTACTGCAATCAATATACATATAAGTACCCAAATGAAGGAATAAATGGCCCCATGAAATCTAATCACCAAACATCAAAGATCTCAACTTCTAACATGAAATTCAGAGACATTTCATTTCTTCTAGATATATTGTCTATTCGTTGGCATCGATCACAAGTTTTTATATATCTGTAAACATCTTTAAAGAGAGTAGGCCAATAAAATCCAGCTTGTAAAATTTTATAAGCAGTTTTATCAATCTCAAAATGTCCTCCAAATTCAGAATCATAACATTTCTAAATGATTAGTTCAGTTTCTTCATAAGGTACACATCTTCTCACAATAAGATCCTTACATTGTTTATATAAATTAGGTTCATCCCAAAAATATGTTTTCGCGTCATGAATGAATTTTTTTTGTTGTTGCAATGTCAGCATAGGTGGCAAAATATCACTTACAATATAATTAACAATATCAGCATACCATGGTATTTTCCACTCATTAATATTATAAAATTGTTCATCAGGAAAACTGTCTGTAATTTCATTGTCGGTGTCAGATAATTCATGATTTTTTTAATCTTAACAAATGATCAGCAATTTGATTATCAGTTCTCTTTCTATCAATAACCACATAATCAAATTGTTGCATCAAAAGTATCAATCTAATTAACATTGGTTTGACATCCCTCTTTTTTAATAGCAGAGTGATCAGTGTGCACAACACATTTAGTCCCAATTAAATAAGATCTAAATTTGTCTAAAGTATACAGTTCCAGTAACTCTTTTTTAGTAACAGTGTAGTTAATTTGAGCATCGTTAAGAGTTTTACTAGCGTCAGTAACTCTTTTTCTGTTTTGAGCATCATTAAGAGTTTTACTAGCGTAGTATATAACTTTAAAAATCTTTTCATACATTTGTCCCCACAGCTCCAATAGCATAATCACTAGCATCACACATCAGTTCAAATGGTTTCTCCCAGTTAGAAGCTCCAGAGTAGTATATAACTTTAAAAATCTTTTCATACCTTTGTCCAAGGACAGCTCCAATAGCATAATATAGCATCTTACATCAGTTCAAATGGTTTCTCCCAGTTAGGTGAAACTATAATAGGGCTTGTGATTAATTTTGACTTTAAAAATCTTTTCATACCTTTGTCTAAGAACAGCTCCAATAGCATAATCACTAGCATCGCACATCAGTTCAAATGGTTTCTTTAGTTAGGTGAAACTATAATAGGGGTTGTGATTAATTTTTCCTTTAATAACTCAAAGGCATCAGTTATGAGAAATTATAATAGGGGCTGTGATTAATTTTTTTTAATAACTCAAAGGCATTTTAAACAGTTTTCATTAAATTCAATTTTTTTGTCCTTTTCTAAAAACTGGCATAGAGGTTTAGTAACTTTTGCAAAATTTTTAATAAAACGTCTGTAAAAACCAACATGTCCAAGAAAACTCTTAACATCTCTCACATTAGTTGGAGATGTTAATTTAAATATAACTTGAATTTTTGCAGGGTCTGCTTCCATACCATTTTCTGAAATTTTATGCCCTAACCAAATTTTTGCAGGGTCTGCTTCCATACCATTTTCCAAAATTTTATGCCCTAACACAATTCCTCCTGCAACCATAAAATGACATTTCTCCCAATTTAGAACTAAATTAGTTCTTTCGCATAACTCCAAAACTTTCAGCCATAAATTGACATTTCTCCCAATTTAGAACTAAATTAATTTTTTCGCACAACTCCAAAACTTTTTCAAGATAATTTAAGCATGCGTCAAATGATGTTCCAAATACAAAGTAATCATCCATAAATACTTCCAATCTATCATCAATTAACTTACTAAATATAGACATCATACATCTCTGAAATGTTACAAGTGTATTACATAATCCGAAAGGCATTCTTTGAAAAACAAAAGTTCTAAAATGACTAGTAAATGTTGTATTTTATTGATCCTCAGGAGCAATAGGAATTTGATAGTAACCGGTATATTCATTTAAAAAACAAAAATATTTGTGTCCAATAAATCTATCTACTATTTGGTCTAAAAATGGTAAAAGAAAGTGATCTTTCCTAGTGGCAGTGTTTAATTTTCTATAATCAATGCAAATACGCGACTCATTAACTTGTCTAATATGTATTAATTCATTATTCTCTTTTGTTTCAACAGTCACTCATCTTTTCTTAGGAACACAATGAATCGGACTTACCCAAGCACTATCTGAAATAGAATATATAATTCCAGTGTCCAACCATTTCAAAATTTTCTTCTTGACTACTTCTTTCATCATTGTTCCTTTGTGGATCAACTCTTGGTTTATATTGTTCATCTAGTATAATTCTGTGCATACAGATCGAATGACTGATTCCTTTAATATCAGCTAAGGTCCAACCAAAAACTTTCTTATATCTTTTTAATGACTGATTCCCTTAATGTCAGCTAAGGTCCAACCAAAAGCTTTCTTATATCTTTTCAATGTATCTAACCCCTTAATATCAGTTAAGGTCCAACCAAAAGCTTTCTTATATCTTTTTAATGTATCCAAAAGTCTTTGCTCTTGCAAATCATTTAATTATGAAGATATAATAACAGGTAGTGTAGATGAGTTTCCCAGAAACACATACTTCAAGTGGTTGGACAATATTTTCAACTTAAGTTCATAAGGTTTTATAATTGACGGAACTAGATTTTTATCAGCATTTTTTGTAATATTCAGCATCTCAAATCTTTCCTGAACATAATCTAATTCTTCATTTTCTATTTCGTCCAAAATAACTCGTTCATTAGATCTTCAAAATATTCTTTAAAATGCTCGTTCATTAGATCTTCACTAATTTCCATGCGAAAACATTTATTATCTCTTTTAACAGCAGGGTATTTCATAGATTTTGCAATGTTAAAAGTCACTTCTTGATCGTTAACTCTCATAGTTAATTCTCTCTCTTGAACATCTATCATAGCTTTTCCAGTAACTAAAAACGGTCTCCCTAAAATGATAGGTATTTTTTTATCTTCCTCCATATCTAAAACACTGAAATTCACAAGAAATATAAATTTATCAACTTTTACTAACACATCTTCTATAACTCCCTTAGGATATGTAACTGTATAAATTTGTCCACTTTTACTAACACATCTTCTATAACTCCCTTAGGATATGTAACTGAACGATTTGCTAACTGAAGAGTTACAGAAGTAGGTGAGACTTCTCCTAATCCTAATCATTTGAAAATTGATACGCTAACTGAAGAGTTATAGAAGTAGGTGAGACTTCTCCTAATCCTAATTTTTTGAAAATTGATTCTAACTGAAGAGTTAAAGAAGTAGGTGAGACTTCTCCTAATCCTAATCTTTTGAAAATTGATCTAACTAAAGAGTTACAGAAGTAGGTGAGACTTCTCCTAATCCTAATGTTTTGAAAATTGATAGAGACATAAGATTTATTTACTAACACATCTTCTATAACTCCCTTAGGATATGTAACTGAACGATCTGCTAACTGTAGTCTTACTAACACATCTTCTATAACTCCCTTAGGATATGTAACTGAACGATCCGCTAACTGAAGAATTACAGAAGTAGGTGAGACTTCTCCTAATCCTAATCTTTTGAAAATTGATAGAGGCATAAGAATAACAAAAGTACGTGAGACTTCTTCTAATCCTAATCTTTTGAAAATTGATAGAGGCATAAGATTAATGCTGACTCAGTAGGTGAGACTTCTCCTAATCCTAATCTTTTGAAAATTGATAGAGGCATAAGATTAATGCCGTGTGAGAATTCTCATAATCCTAATCTTTTGAAGATTAATAGAGGCATAAGATTAATGCTGGCTCACAAATCACATAAAACTCTTTCATAAAATTTTTCACCAATGGCACACGGTATAGTGAAACTGCCTGGATCTTTTAATTTTTCAGAAAGTTTTTTCTGAATAATTGCACTACACTCTTTTTCAGTGAACTTCCTTTTCTTGTTCAGTGAACTTCCTTTTCAGTGAACTTCCTTTTCTTAATTTTTCAGTGAACTTCCTTTTTTGTTCAAAATATCTTTCATAAACTTCACATAATTGGGCATTTGCTCTAAGGCTTCTACGAAGGAAATATTTATCATTAATTTCTTAAGAATTTCTAAAAACTTGGAAAATTGTTTATTTTTTTGTGTTGTTTCAATTTTTGAGGAAACGGTGGTGGAGGTTTCTCCACAGTAATTCATTGGTGTAAGTGGATATTCTAAATTTGGGTATTCATGATCATTTTCTTTTTCTGTATCCACTTTCTTTTTTTCAATTTTCGTTTCTTTCTGCACTCTTGTTTCCAATTCTTTTTCATTTCGTAATTGTCTCGCTTATAGTTATTCTTTTCTTTGATCTTTAGGATTTGGTTCCACATTACTAGGAAAAATTCCTAATGTTCGGTTACTAAGCGCAGTAGCGATATGCCCCAATTGATTTTCAATATTCTTAATAGCAGTTCCTTGATTTTGTAACTGATTTCCTTGAATTTGTAATTGATTTCCTTGATCCTGCAATTGTTGACCCATGTTTAATATCATTTTTTCCATAGACAACTTTTTTTTCTTAAATTGAGTGTTACTATTAAATCCTGGAGGATAAGAATGTCTATAATTAATATTTCCTTGGTTACATGAATTTCCTAATGAGTTCACTGGGTTGTTCGCTCATTATTGATTTGTAAAAGAATTATTATTTCAATTAAAATTTGGATGATTCTTCCAACCTGGGTTATAATAGTTCGAATAAGGATTGTTGGGATTATTATTAATAGCATTTAAGGTTTCATATGAAGATTGAACATCCACAAATTGCCCAGATGAATTTTCTTCCATCATAGGAGGTGTTGAAGAATAAGATGTTTAAGCTCAAATGAATTAGCAGCTACATCAGGATTTTGGATAGATAAGTGAATTTTATCTACTGTAGGATTTACATAATCTCATAGAGGTCTAGGTTGGTGTTCATTTTCTATTCATTGATTGTTTATGTTGTTTTCCATTGTGTCAGGATTTATAGGTTCTCTTCTTAATTTTCTAATTCTTCTAACAGTGCGTTCTAATTCTGAATCGTAGGATATAAGATTTTCATGTTCAAATTTACGCATACAATTGAAATCAATACACAGATAAACAGTTAACTAAATATGAAGATAAGTTACAATTCCAGTAAAAATTTTTCTAATAGTCATAATTTGTTCGCTACTCTAATTATGATTCTTGTTTACTCCCGGCAACGGCGCCAAAATTTGACAACGACTTTATATATGTTTAAAAATACAAGAATTTAATATTGTTGCTAGAAGATTTAATTCCTCAGCAATTACACCAAAAACTTGATAACGGTTATAGATTCGATAAAGATGTATATATAAAATATTCAATAGTGGTAAAGTCACACTTATCGACGCAAGTATATGTATCGCTCAAGTAATAGAGAGTTATAATGGAGTCCTAGATATCGATCTCATATAGAGTAATATTAGAGGATACGAACTAAGATTTTAAAAAATCAATACTTAATCATAACAATATAATTCAAATTGCTTATCACTAATAGGCAATTGAAATAAATATGTAATTTTAATAACTCTTAAATAACTAATTCTACTACATTAATAGACAATTGAAATAAATATGTAATTTTAATAACTCTTAAATAACTAATTATACTAATAAATTAGTTAAATGTGATATTCAATATATAAGAAAGCATCCTTCTCCTTGTCAAGAAATTATAGTGAATTCTAATGTGAGTTCAATACGAAAAAATATCATTCTCCTTGTCAAGAAATTATAGTGAATGGATAAAGTGAATCAGTTCAAATTGGATTGTGTCAAATAGGAGCATACATATTCTTTACCTTTTGGCCCAGGCATAAAGAACATTGACTGATCTTATGCTTGGTTACTGAATATGCGGCTAGGTTGGGAGGATACCGGCTCTCACTTCGGAGCTCCCACGTTCCCCTCGCCTGAGGGCTAACATCNTCTTTAGACTCCAATGTAGACCTCCATAATTCAAGTTTTTCATGGGTTTTTTCTCTCGTTTTATCCACGAGAAAAATATCATCAGCAAAAAGCATACACCAGGGTACATCCTCCAATAGATGTCCAGTAAGCCCATCCATAACTAAAGCAAAAAGATATGGGCTTAAAGCCGATCCCTAATGTAATCCAACAGAAATAGGAAAATATTTGGTCAATCCTCCTTCAGTTTGAACACAAGTAACAGCTTTGGTATACATACCTTTAATGACTTGAATATAAGTCATATCAACACCTTTCTGCTAAATAACTCTCCAAAGGATATCTCTTGGAACCTTAGCGTAAGCTTTTTCTAAATCAATAAGAATCAAATGTAGATTCTCCTTATTATCTCTAAACTTATCCATCAAACCTCTCAATAAATGTATAGCTTCCATAGTAGACCTGCCCGGCATAAATCCAAATTGAATATGAGAAATTTTTGTGATGCGTCTTAACCTATGTTCAATTACCCACTCCCATAACTTTAAACTATGACACATCAACTTAATTCCTCTATAATTTGCGCACTCTTGTGCATCCCTTTATTCTTAAAAATGGAGACCAAAATACTCTTCATCCGCTTCTCAGGCATCTTTTTAGTTTTTAAAATAATATTAAAGAGTTTAGTAAGCCAAGAAATTCCCAAATCTCCCAAATATTTCCACATTTCAATTGAGATATTGACAACGACTTTATATATGCTTAAAAATACAAAAATTTAATATTGCTGCTAGAAGATTTAATTCCTCGACAACGGCACCAAAAACTTGATAACGGTTATAGATTTGATAAAGATGTATATATAAAATATTCAATAATGATAAAGTCACACTTATCAACGCAAATATACGTATCGCTTGAGTAATACAGGGTTCTAATGGAGTCCTAGATATTGATCCCACAGGGAGTAATATTAGAGGCTACGAACTAAGATTTTAAAAAATCAATACTTAATCACAACAATATAATTCAAATTATTTATCTATCACTAATAGGCAATTGAAATAAATATATAATTTTAATAATCCTTAAATAACTAATTTTACTAATAAAGTTTCTAATGTGAAATTCAATATATAAGACAGTATCATTTTCTTTGTCAAGAAATTATAGTGAATGGATAAAGTGAATCAATTCAAATTGGATTGCGCCAAATAGGAACATACATACTCTTTACTCTTTGATCCAGGCATAAAGAACATTGACTAATCCTATGCTTGGTTACTGAATCTGCGACTAGGTTGGGAGGATACCGGCTCTCACTTCGAAGCTCCCACGTTCCCCTAGCCTGAGGGCTAACATCTACACTTCAACACCCAAACGATAGGACCGAATTGAGGATTTTAGTATCTGAGGGCTAACATCTACACTTCAGCACCCAAACAATAGGACCGAATTGGGGATTTTAGTCTCTCACTCTAAAATCTCCAATTATACGCCCGATAATATTATTTCCCTATTTATTTGCACCCAACTTCCCACTCTAAAATACAATTCTACGCCCGATAATAATATTTCCCTATTTATTTGCACCCAACTTCTGCGGGCTAACATCTACACATCAGCACCCAAACGATAGGACCGAATTGGGGATTTTAGTCTGTCAGGCCTGAGGGCTAACATCTACACTTCAACACCCAAACGATAGGACCAAATTGAGGATTTTAGTCTGTCACACCTGATGGCTAACATCTACACTTCAGCACCTAAACGATAGGACCGAATTGGGGATTTTAGTCTGTCACTCAAAATTCAATTCTACACCCGATAATTTTATTTCCCTATTTATTTGTACCCAACTTTCAAGGGTTTTGACCTCCCTGAATCTTGGATGTAATCTTCACTTTAGTTGTAAAACTCAACATNTACCTCCCTGAATCTTGGATGTAATTTTCATTTTAGTTGTAAAACTCAACATATTTAACAAATCAATTGGTCATATTGAAAGTAAATTAAAATCGAATTGAAAAGATCGTCACAACTTCTTTAACATTTTTAAGGCTCAACCAATTCAAATCACCATTTCATAAATCTCAAGATAATGAGAAAGACAGAAAACTACTCAGAACTCATGGGGAAGATAGGACAAAACTCGAAATTTATATATAAAAACAAAGTCATACAAACTACAACAAGTAAATAACATTTATTTCTAATTCCTCCCCAAGCAAACTCCTCGAGTTCCTCTGAATTTTTTCCTTTCTTTACAGCACACAGAATTCTTCTTCGAAGCGAGAAAGAGGAAGAAATCTCTCACTTTCCCTCCACTCTTACAATCTCTCGAAGAATTCATCACAATCTAACCCTAAATNCAAATCTCAAGACAAGGAGAAAGACCGAGAAAACTACTCAGAACTCATGGGAAAGATACGACAAAACTCAGAATTTATATATAAAAGCAAAGTCATACAAACCACAATAAGTAAATAACACTTATCTCTAATTCCTCCTCAAGCAAACTCCTCGAAGTTCCTCTGAATCTCTTCATTTTTTTACAGCACATAGAATTCTTCTTCGAAGCGGCAAGGAGAAAGAAATCTCTCACTTTCCTTCCACTCTTACAATCTCTCGAAGAATTCCTCACAATCTAACCCTAAATTAAACTGTCTACACACTACTGGGGCTCTTGAACTTCTCTGAACCTCTCTAAACTCCAGAGCCTCCTCTATTTTCGGCCAAAATCTTCTTTTAAAGTTATAGAAGAGTTTTCTCAAGAGTTGTCTAAGCATCCCTCAAAAAATCGACCACATTCAATGCACCTGTTGAAATAACCGCCGATCTCGCCGTCGGCGACCTCGAGGGCGTCGTCGGCGGGCCTTCTAAATTATTTGATATGGAGTCTCGGGAAATTCTCGCCGTCGGCGTCTTTAGGCTCGCCGTCGGCGCCTTAATTCAATTCTTCATATTTTAGTCATTTTCGCTCCAAATTCACTCCTTTTTGCATTTTTTTGCTCCAATGATCATAATTCATCATACCTACAACAAAACATCAAAAATACTCTTCTTTAAAGTGCAATATCATTAAAAATAGTGTAAAATAGGTATGAAAATCTCAACATAATTTTCTTTGGTCAAATATCATCAGGTCCTACAGACTTTCCACCCTTGGTTTTCTTTAAAGTCTGCTCAACTTCTTTTTTACTAATGCAACAGTAAAAATGAAACGTTTTATTATTATTCCCGATATTAAGTTCACTAAGTTCAATCGTATTTTTAGAAACTTCATTAAAAAGTATATCAAAATAACTCACCCATCTATGCTGAATATCTTTTTTTAAGAAAAGTACTTTTTGATTTTCATCTTTAATACACTTTACTTGAGTAGAATCTTTACTTTTCTTTTCTCTTTGTTTGGCTAGTTTGTACATATATTTTTCACCCTCCTTAATATTATAAAGGTCATTAAAAGCAGAATTTTTAGCATCACAGATTGTTTTTTTAGACTCCCTGCGAGCCGTTTGTTAGTTTATACATATATTTTTCACCCTCCTTAGTATCTAATATATTATAAAGATCATTAAAAGCATCACATATTGTTCTTTTAGACTCCCAGCGAGCCGTTTCATAATTTTCTCAGTTTTCTAAGCTTTTACATTTAAACCAATTTTTATAATATAACTTCTTATATTTTATCTTTTCTTGCACACTATTATTCTACCACCAACTATTTTTATTCATAATTTTTTTTTCTTTTGATTCTCCAAGCACATCTTTTGCTACTTATTTAATAGTGTTTGTTACTTTATCCCACATAACATTTGCTTCTTCATGAATATCTCAAATTTTGAAATCTTGAATTTTACTCATAAAAATAATTTTATTTGTGTCTTTTAAGTTTCTCCATCTAATTTTACGATGATGAGTCCTAGTATTCTTTACTTTACAACTTTTAATCTTAAAATCTAAAACTAATAAACAATGTTGGGTACTTCAATTTTTACTTAGAATGACCTTACAATTTTTACAATCGCGACGATCTCTTCTTCTCATAAGAAAATAATCAATTTGTGTTTTATTAGATCCACTCTTATAAGTTGGATGCTCATCTCTATTCTTGAATAAAGTATTAATAATAATAAAATCATACGCTAAAGCAAAATCTAAAATAACTCTACCTTCTTCATGAGTTACTCCAAAATCATAGCCACCATAAGTATTATGAAGTCTTCTACCACTCTACCGATATGTTTATTTAAATCTCATCCAATAAAAATTCTTTCTTCAAGATTTATCATTTGTATTAAGTCTTCTAAGTCATTCCAAAATTTATCTTTAGACCCTGTATCTAAACCTACTTGAGGAGCATAAACACTTATAATATTAAAAATTTTAGTATCAATGATAATCTTAAGGGTTATAATTGTATCTCTAACTCTATTAATTTCTACAACATTATATTTTAAACTCTTATCTATAATGACACATCAACTTAATTCCTCTATAATTTGCATACTCTTTCTTCTATTCTTAAAAATGGTACCCAAAATACTCTTTCTCCACTCCTCAAGCATCTTTTCAATTTTTAAAATAATATTAAAGAGTTTAGTAAGCCAAGAAACTCTCAAATCTCCTATACATTTACAGACTTCAATTGGGATATCATCATGTCCTACAGACATTCCACCCTTACTTTTTTCTAAAGTCTCTTCAACTTCTTTTTTACTAATACGACAGTGAAAATGAAACATTTTATTATTATTATTAATATTAAGATCACTAAGGTCGATCATATTTTCAGAAACTTCATTAAAAAGTTTATCAAAATAACTCGCCCACCTATGTTGAATATCTTCTTCTAAGAAGAACACTTTTTTATTTTTATCTTTAATATATTTTACTTGAGTTAAATATTTACTTCTTTTCTTTTCTATTTGTTTGGCTAGTTTATACATATATTTTTCACCTTCCTTGGTATTTAATCTATTATAAATATTATTAAAAGCAAAATTTTTAGCATCGCTGATTATTCTTTTAGACTCCTTACGGACAGTTTGATATTTTTCTCAGTTTTTTAAGCTTTTACATTTAAACCAATATTTATAACATAATTTTTTATGCTTTATCTTTTATTGCACATTGTCAGTATTTCACAACCAACTATTTTTACTTTTTTTTTTTCTTTTGATTCTTGAAGTTCATCTTTTCTCACTTTTTTAATAGTATTTGTTATTTTATCACATAGAGAATTTGATTTTTCATGAACATCCCAAATTTTTAAATTTTGAATTTTATTCATAAAAATAATTTTATTTATGTCTTTTAAGTACCCCATCTACTTCTACGACGATGATTCCTGGTATTCTTTATTTTACAGTTCTTTATGTTAAAATCTAGAATTAATAATCAATGTTGAGTATTTAAATCTTCACTTGGAATGACCTAACAATCTGTACATTCTCGACAATCTCTTCTTCCCATAAGAAAATAATCAGATTACATATCATTAGATTCATTCTTATAAGTAATAATATGTTAATCTCTTATCATAAGCTTTCTCTAAATCAATAAAATTCATATGTGGATCTTCATTACTCTCTCTATACTTCTCTATCAAACCTCTTAATAAATGTATGGCTTTTATATTAGACTTCTCTGGAATGAATACAAACTGATTTTAAGAAATTTTGGATCACGTCATAATCTATGTCCAATTACTCTCTCCCATAACTTTAATGTATGACACATTAACTTAATTTCTTTATAATATTCAAACTCTTGTGCATCTCATTTATTCTTAAGAATATGAAACAATAGACTCTTTTTCCACTCATCAAACATAATTGAAAATGTAAGCATAAGCTTTAAAAAAATGAAGATGGAAGAACCTAAGGGATAGGAGAGATAAAAGAGTAACTTGATAACTATTTGAAGAGTGAAGCTCACAGCACATAAAAACTAATGTCCATCAACATGCTAGCTGTCAATTCCCACAGTAGCGCAAAAAAATGGTGAGAATGGGAGCCCATGTGGATGGCCAAACGAGGGGAATTTCATTCAAAATATCATGTTATTCATCAACAGAGAACTTTATATACTTAAGAAACAGATACTTAGCTTACTTAAAACATAAAATAAACTTAAAACTAAGAAACATGACACAAATACCTCATAAGATCCCGATCACATAATAGCTAATATATATGTTATAACATGAAAAGGACAAAGAAATAAATAAAAAGTTACAAAACTTCCATGATTTTGAGCCCTTATTATTATAAATCAATTATCCTGACGCTAAATAAATTTCTTTTGAAAAGATTAGCAAAAGCTATGGAAATGAACAAGATAGCCCTTAACACTATAAGGTCAAAATAATGTTTTAGCAACTTTGGATAATTGCTCAAGCGCAAACGGAAGTGATTGCCAACTTCATTCACAAAGGCAAGCAAACAAGAATACCAAGTTGCACAACAAAGGCAAGAACAAATTCAGCATCTATAACTTGGAGTAAGGCCTTAACATGCAAATCCTCAATTTATAACTTGTGACATGGGAGATATTGACCGCATCAAAATTGAAGAGAGTATCCATAACAAAAGAGATACAAGCATGGAACCAACTTATAAAGTGTCACCTTGAAAAGCAAGGATCAAGCATTGATTGCTCTAGCTACGATAGCAAATTTGGATCATTCTACAACATGTTTGTTGTTGACCTCATTTTTGGTGAGGTCAGTCTTCTTCTCTAGAAGCCTAGGATCTACTGACTCTCCCAGAGAACTAGTATTAGGACCCACACTATTTAGAAAATTCAAACAACTTATTGACTTCTTGTAGTCTCATGTGTATGGTCNCTTGGAGTAAAGCCTTAACATGCAAATCCTCAATTTATAACTTGTGACAATGGAGATTTTGACCGCACCAAAATTGAGGAGAGTATCCATAACAAAAGAGACACAAGCATGGAACCAACTTATAAAGTGTCACCTTGAAAAGCAAGGATCAAGCATTGATTGCTCTAGCTACGATAGCAAATTTGGACCATTCTACAACATGTTTGTTGTTGACCTCAGTTTTGGTTTGCGCTTGAGCAATTATCAGTCTTCTTCTCTAGAAGCCTAAGATCTACTGACTCTCCCAGAGAATTAGTATTAGGACCCACACTATTTAGAAAATTCAAACAACTTATTGACTTCTTGTAGTCTCATGTGTATGGTCTTGAATCCTCAACTCACGGCTAAGTCGAATGAAACCAGTGTATTGAAACTCAAGTAGAGTTCCCGTAGGTTGGAGATGCCCTAAGCAACCCCTTCAAGCCTAGAGACTTGACTTTATGCTTTAAGTATTGTTCAACCTTATAGAACCCGATCGATCAAACCTAGCAATTGCTCTTGATTCAGGCCTTTGGTTCGAGAAGAGCTTGAACGTCTTTAGAGTTCGTCTCAAACTACGATCGAGTTTAAATTGAAAATTAGTTAAGAAATTATTTAATTGGTGAAAATAAAAAAAAAAGAATCAAATTAAAATTGAAAAGTAAGCACATAAATCAAAATCAAGAAATTTTAATTCAAATTGAAATCGATACAGAGANCTTCGGAAAGAGCGTGAACGTCTTTAGAGTTCGTCTCAAACTACGATCGAGTTTAAATTGAAAATTAGCTAAGAAATTATTTAATTGGTGAAAAAAAAAAAGAGAATCGAATTAAAATTGAAAAGTAAGCACATAAATCAAAATCAAGAAATTTTAATTCAAATTGAAATCGATACAGAGAATCAAATCTTAAATTATTTTTAATCATGTAATTTTAATTAAATTTGTAGATAAAAATAAAATTAAAGCTTTAATAGACATATAATTGAATAATAGTAATAATGATAAAATAATAAAAAATAACAATAATAATGATAATAATAATCATATAAAAAGATAAATAAAATAATAAAAATAATAAAATAATAATAATGATAATAATAAAGAAAAAGTTATATGTGTGTGTGTGTCGGTTGTCGTGACTCTTTGGTAGTTCAACCGAGCATAGGTAGCCTGGGGTCACAGATTCGATCCCTCCTAAGAAAATAACCTTAACTTAATATATGATTGAATNAATAAAAGTTATATGTGTGTGTGTGTCGGTTGTCGTGACTCTTTGGTAGTTCAACCTAGCATAGGTAGCCTGGGGTCACAGATTCGATCCCTCCTAAGAAAATAACCTTAACTTAATATATGATTGAATAGGAAAGCTTTAAGCACCAATTAGAAAACCACATCCATATCCTAGCTATCAATCCACGCTATCCTCAAAAAAAGATCCCCTCTAAAAGGTAGTGGGCTATGCAAACTATTACACCGCTCATCAAAACATAACCATAGTTTCTTATAAACTTGGAACCAAAAGATATATATGAGTAACTTGTCCTTTNGTCCATATCCTGGCTATCAATCCATGCTATCCTAAAAAAAGATCCCCTCTAAAAGGTAGTGGGCTATGCAAACTATTACATCGCTCATCAAAACATAACCATAGTTTCTTATAAACTTGGAACCAAAAGATATATATGAGTAACTTGTCCTTTCATCACTTAAAACACCAAATTAACTTAAAACAATAAGATAACACAAATTTCTCATAAATATCAATTATATCATGAGAAATGTAAACCTCTAAGACATGAAACAAACATAACGTAAGATAACGAATGTTGTGCAATTACAATGATTTTTAAGTATGATTTCTCCCGTGTTCTGCAGCAGACATGCATGTTTGACACAGGAATAAAATTAAATACAATAGAAAGTAGATAGAGATGGGAATTTTATCACTACGAAGGACACGATCACTCATCCAAAACTTTGAGTACTAGCTTACATAACATTTGGGCATCACTTCCTCAAGAAAACTCATTCACACATTACATTTGAAGAATTACCAACTCAAGGAATCAAGGAATCCTATGCTTTTCTTATCCTTAAGCTCTATGAAATTCTTCCATGCATGTGTCAATTACACTCTCAAATATTAAAACTTTGTCCAAGGAAAAGGTGCTTATTTATAGATCAGACTAAAAATTTGAAAATTAAACAAAATTTAAATGATATATATGGCCCATATCAAGTTCAAACCAAAATAAATGAGTCACACTTGGCTTGAATCTGAATATGATCGAGCCAAGTACGGTCAAGCTTGGCTCTACTCAAAGTCGAATCAAATGACTTTGAGCCAATCTTAGTCTGGGTCTAATCAACTTGGGGTTGAATAAGAGACTTCATCTTTTATAATTCTAACTCATAAGCTCAAGCGAGGAAACTTAGTCATTTCTCAAGTTCAACATCGTAGATTGGCTAGTTGCATTAACAATTTTCTAAATGAAGTTCAAATAAAGTCTATAAATAAACTGAATATCAGTTTAAAAACTTGGTGGAGTAAGGCATACAAACGATTATTAAGCTTTTGAAATTTTTAAAAGATTCAATGACAACAACTGAGATAATCTGTATAAAAAAGCAAACCAATGCCAGATCTATAGCGCTTGATAACTTCTACATAGGCCACATATTAAGGGGAGAATAATATAAAATAGCTAAGCAAACAGAAAGGATATAGAAAAAATTTGGTGAAATTAGACGTATCAAGATTAAATAAAATTAGACCTTAATAGAAGAGGAAGAAATCAACAAAAAATAACAATGCTAATTTGACAAATTATTAAATGAAAATTAGAAGGAAGAAAGTATTGTAGAAGAAAAGAATGAACAATAGCAAATGGAAACCCATAAAAAATGTTTATTGTAGCCTGCAACAGATAAACTAACTCGTGACAAAAAAAAGAACACATGAAACCAGAGTTTGCACTGATCTATTTAATATTTAAACCACAAAGGCACAAAACACCAAACAAGAAAATTTTCCTATCTCTACAAGTAGTTCCTTCCATTCGTCCACTATACCAAACTGCACTTCTCTTCAAAACAAAATTGAAAAGAAACAGCATGTCAACATCATCAGACCTCTCAAATTTGAAAAGCATTACCTGGTGCAGCTCGGCTGTCTCGAAAACAAAAGACCCGCGCCAACTACCGCCAAAAATCTTCATCAATCCGAAAAACAAAACAACGCTGCAAAACATCAAGAACAAAACATTCCCCAGTCGTCTTCTATTCCTAGACGGAACTCCTGACGCTGGTTTCTTGAACACATCTTTCCCCATAATCTGCATCCCGAACCGGGAGCGAACATTAAGTCCATGGTGCCGCCGCTCTGCACCCGGAGAAACCGAAATCGGCGACGAGGGCTCGGCAGGGCTGCCGCCAGCGCTATCGGAGGAAGAATGAGGGGAGCTTGTCTGGGGATCGATCTCGCCGCCGTTTACACCGTTGCGCTTAAACGAGTGGCCTCGCCGAGTCATGGAGCCATTGTAGCTAGGACTATGCACACGCTGGTGGTGGGAGACGCCCTCGCCGGAGTTAATACCGCCGGCGCTGGTGTGGTGTTGGGTACTTTGCTGAAATCCCATGAGAAATAGACAGTGTATCAAGTTTTTTTGGTTTAATATTGAATGAAAATCGTTCCTAGGATTCAAGACTCCAGCGTTGCCATCAACATCAAGCAGATTTTCAGGAAGGAGCGTAGGCGCCGGNACACCGCCGGCGCTGGTGTGGTGTTGGGTACTTTGCTGAAATCCCATGAGAGATAGACAGTGTATCAAGTTTTTTTGGTTTAATATTGAATGAAAATTGTTCCTAGGATTCAAGACTCCAGCGTTGCCATCAACATCAAGCAGATTTTCAGGAAGGAGCGTAGGCGCCGGTCACTGAACTCTAGAACGGCCAGTTCTCTGTTACTGAGCTTCCTCAAAGAGATAATTTTTTTTTACTAGTTATCTTATTATTTGAAGATTTAATTTTGTGTGTATAAATATATTTTGATAATTTTGGATGATATAAATAAAAAGTGAAAATTTTAGATAGTAGATATATAAATATTTAAAAATAGGGTAATATATGTAATGCCCCTTTATTATATTAATTGGAGAAAAAACTTTTTATTTTAATTTTTAATCTTTAATTTTTATTTATTAAAAGCTTATTTTAAATTTGTGGATGAGATAATAAAATAGGGATTTTCATATCTCATCTTAGGTGGTTATTTTCAAAAAAAAAATTGCCTCTTTTAAGGATTGTTGTTCTTCCTAGACAATTCCCTTGCAATAAAGCTATTTGAAAGTTTCATGGGCACTTTGCATAATTTTATCATTGCGGCGGTGTAATTTGCTTATTTCCAATCCAGCTAAGCATAGACTCCGACGTAGTGCTTCGAGTAGACCGTTTACTGAGAAATATCTACATGCTTCGTACTAACTCGAGCAATTTTTTACGTATTATTATAATATATTTGAATTGTATATAAAAACTTTGCTTTCTTCTCTCTCTCTCATATATATATATATATATATATTGAATCCTTTTGAGATATAGGGTCTCATTTTGTTTGTGAGTGCATACAATCCAGTTATATATAAAAAAAATACAATCATAATTTCGAGGAGAACTAACAACAAAGACGAAATAAGACGCGTCAAATGAGGGTCCACCAATAGGAGGCTCGAAAGCCAATGAATTTGATTGAAAACATCAATATCAAAATTAATCAAGATAACCAAAGGGCCTGAACCTAAGCAGTTTGATCAGTCGCCAAGTATATCGGGATCAAGGACATCCTCACGATGGAACCAAGCCAAAAAGAAAAACAAATCCCTTAAGCCTTACAATTCCCTCTGAGGTATGTGGTAGCCTCCCTGAACATTATCAATAATTAATAATTAGTGAGATGAATCGCAGTCATTCCCCGGATCATTTCGTCCAAGAGCAGCTACGCATCGGATTACAACGATTCAGCCTCTCCCCGATAGTCTGGCTCTGCACAGCCGACAAAGGTTCCTTATGAGGGATTAAGAGCCAGTGGTCGGATCTGATCAATTGATTGATTCCACTTAGTCAACCAAGCCAAACTTACCAAAAGTTTACCAGTAAGAACTTAGCCAACCGAAAGCATCAAACAAAGCTAAACAGTAGTCTTCCCAAACAAAGCTAATCAGTAGTCTTCCCAAATCAAGTTGATCGACGGGCTTCTCTAGCTTAGCTTACCGGCGACACCTATCCATCGGCTCTCCATTCTAACTAGTCGAGCCTTAGAGCTGCCAAGCTCTAGCCCCACGTATGTAAAATGCATATAATTGCATGTACAATCCCTATTAAAGCACGGGCACATATTTAAATTCACACATGACACAAGTACTTTTTGATAACATATTTGGCCTCACCACATCTATAGTAATTGGTTGGACATAGATTCCCCAACCAAGGCAATATGTGGCGATCACAAATTTGAACCACCAATCCTTTACCTTATTCTCAACGCCTACCACCCAGAGCTTGGGGCCAAATGAAAACACTACATTGCCATCCTGATCAACCTTGAAGCCGAAGAAGTATGAGAATAACATGATCGACTGGGGAGTTTCAATCCACCAGAGGTAAATGATGAAAGTCATGATGATGTCCACTTAGTTTGGCGTAATTTATACAGGAATAATGTCGTAGCCTTTAAGAATGAGCCTCATCTCACTACAGAATGGTAGCCTCAGTCCATAGCTAAATTGATCAACGTAAATGACCAAGTTTTTGTCATAGTTGTTCATATACTTTTCCCCACTTTCAGCCGCTTTGTGATGAACGTCCGGTCCGAAGGTGAACTACTGGAACAAGGCAAACACCTGCCTCTCTGAAACGACTGACGACACGCCAGAAGAGGACATGCCAAAAAGTTCAAAAGACTACACAAAAGCCATGGAGCGATGAGAAGAAGAAGAAGGGGAATGCATGAAAGAAAGGAGGATAATGTGAGAACCTAGACGTCTATTTCACTGACTTACAATTTAAAATAGAAACTGAAATGTCACAAGGGTGATAGTGTATCTTTGCCACATCAAAGTCCAAGAAAAATGTTAAATCAAATGCACGTATCAAGAAAATAATATAACACGCGAAATTGAATAAATAAGACACGGTTGCCATGTTTATGAGAAATAAAATATATTTATGTTGCCTCAATTAGGACATATCATAGCTGGGATAGCAACTTGAACATTAACTCTCCACCCATTCCAACATTGTCCACCCTATTCATTTAAGCATGCTGACGGAAGGTCAAAAGTTCTCGGAGGATTTTGGTCAGCTTAGCCTTCACAACACCAAAACACAACCCACTCCTCCTCCAGCTGCCCTAGACGTGTGTCGCGAAGGGAGTCGTCCTCCTAAGGAAACAAAGCCTGAGATGGAGCACACGGTCCCGGAATGTCAGTCGCTCTCATAACGCTCGTTTGTTCTTAACAAAGCGGGCCTTCGGAGTGCACAAGATCCTCAGTGGAGCTAGAACCCACCGCGATGACGATATCGGGAGCCCCTTGCTCAACTGAAGGAGTTGTAGTTCCCTCATCAGAGGATGGAAACATGAACCAGCCCCGTTCAGAGGTAGTGAAAGAAAACGCTTATCCTCCAGTTTCTTTTCTCGTTGATGGGGGCTGAGAGGCAGGTTGGGAAGCATTTTTCACCGGCGAACCAGGAGCAACACCTAGCTCCCCTCCCCCTGGGTCTGGAGGAAAATGATCAAAAGCGGGCCCCTAGCACTGCTTCTCCCTCAAATCTGTAGAGGTTGTGGGGCGAAGAGCTTAACCTGCTTGTTCAACTTCCGAAAGACTCCTACCAAGTTTGTGATGTTTCTACATATAAAAATTGTCCCCCACCGTCAAAGAAACCTCCACGGAGTGATTGTTATTCAAATCAGAAGATTCAACTTCCATCATAGGGTCAAGGGCACTTGCCTCCGGTAGTGCACACTTCACAAGTTGTTCGATCTTCGGGCCAGACTTCGCCCTCTTCTTCATGGTCAGGAACACTAAAGCTCGGGTATTCTCACTGGTAAACTTCAGAAATCCGCCACCCTCCATGCCTCTGCACAACCAAAAGATACATAAGATGAATTAAACGAAGGTCAAAAGATTAGTATCCACAACACATATATAACGATTATGACACGAAAATCAATAAGTAATTAATTATTGCATATTAAATAGTTATGAATATCGTGAACCTATTTCAAAATTTAGATTCCCTCGTTTTTATTGTAGATGTCACCATCAAGGAACAAGAGAATTGTGGAACTCCAATATGTTCATAAAAAAACGTGTCAACACAAATCACAAAGATCATGAGGGCAAAGAAAGATATGACATCACATGCTCAATTTGGTCGGTTCCTCGCACTGTAAAAGTGCCCGCCTCAAACGAATAGGGGAAGAAATCTTCCCTAAAGGATCTAGCTGATCGAACCTAATCGGATGAGCTCGTCCCCATCCAAGTAAAGTAAAGAAGGAGGATGGGCCCCTCGAGGCCCAAGATAGTTGAAGGAGACCATTGACAAATAGTTGTCTGACCTCATGATCGACCAGTCACCTGGTCGCTGGGCCTCATGACTGCTCGGTCTTAGGTTGCCTGACGTTGCCACCATCTTATCTTATCCTTTGGTCCGCAAATCAAATTTATGTACATAATAAGATTCCCCTGTCGTACCAGGGTATTTTAGTGATGCAATAAATTATTTTATACTAAATTATTCATATAAATAGGGGAATAATTTTATGAATAAATTTTTGTACACTAAAAATTTGTAATAGCCACCGCACCTAGCTTATCAACAGATTATTTTTAATCAGTTTATCAACAAATTATTCAATAAGCTACAGCTGCCCCAAACAGACCCTTATAAAGAAAAATAATTGTGAAGTAGAATTTAATTCAACCACTTCGAAAAAAACACCAAAACGCTAATCTTGCATGCACATACTCTACATCAATTTTACCAGAAACAACCATAATAATATGCTTCATAAACTATCTAAAGCTGAGGAGAGATGGCTAATAGAAGATTTTTATAATAGACAAATAACAGTTTTTACAGCAGGAAGGAAGAACCACCTTTCCAATGATTACCATCATAAGAATATGCAATTCACATCCTAAATTTCCATTAATATAACATGAAGGAAGAACCACATGTCCACTGATCGTTATGTTTGAATTTCCTTGGTAATGACAACAATTGTTGCTTAAAAATTTAAGACATCCTACAGTGCCAAATCATCACCACAAGAAGCATAGTCATAGCATTACCAATACCATCTTTGCAGGTAAATACCCAACAACACATCCATCCTAAAGTGCATTTTTACCACCCACATATTTCACATCACAAATGTAGCAATCCGAAAATTGCCAGCAATACCAAACTTTGATTATCAAAGGTTAACCATTACATTTTCCTGAACAACAAAAGCCATGATCTTTATAAATTAGAAAGAGAGTAGAAGAAGATAAATTGACACTTCAAGGATTTTCCTTGGTAATGACTACACTAGTTGCTTAAAAATTTAAATCATCCTAAAGTGTCAAATCATCACCACATGAAACATACTCATAGCATTATCAATATCATCTTTGCAGGTAACCCAACAACTCATCAATGAGGCTCTCTTTGTGTAGCCTCGTAAATAGAACCATCTCAATAAACACCACATCCAACTTTCCCTTTTTACTTTTTTACCACCCACGTATTACATATCACATGAGAAATAAATCCATTTTTTATTTCAAAATGAAAAGCCAATCCTAATGCATGGGTAGGATGACATGTATGTAAGGGAAAATGATGAGCATTCAGCCATATAGCCCAGTCACAAGCATTCAAGTTTAGACATGGATTAGTGACCTTCATAATAAGCACAAGCATAAGTATAAAACCTCAAGTATTATGAAAACTGTTGCATTAGAAAAATAAAGCCAGCATTCAACTGGAATGACAAATTACTAAGGAAGATTCATCCATGCCAACAAAATTTGAGAAAGCATTACATTCAACATTTTAAAATAAATGACATAGCGCCATGGCTAAGCTGATTATAAACCAGCATTATTTACTAATCACATAATCTATATTGTAAAACAAACTTTGTCCGATGCTTGAAGAAAAACTTGAATGGCAAATTATTAAGGAATATTCGTCCATGCCACCTAAACAATGCACAAAAGAAAACCTGGAATGGCAAATTACTAAGGGCTTGTTTAGGGGCCGCTTTTTTGAAACAAATTTAGGTGTTGTGTATGTAAATAAATAAGAATTGGGCGTTATGTATTGTGAAAACAAGGAGAAACCTTAAGCATGCCACCAATATACACAAATTGTTGTGGTTCACCCACTCAATCCAAGCAAGCACTGTACTTAACATTTCCAAGGTAGCTTCCGTAGATATTAAAAGGTAATGCACATTGAAAAGATACACCTACTATCACATTAGTATAGCTCTGCTATATCTAAATGATAATTCAATATAAATAGTGAAACAAAGCACGAATAACTAGTAACACATTTAAATATTTCTCAGATATAGGCTTCTGCCTTTCTGTGGAGACACGTCAAAGACCAACAAATCCTTATAGTTCATGTCTATCAAAAAATAAAGTTATATGTGAACATTCTCACCATTGATCGTGACTATCATGAAGACAACTGAGCAAATGACATGATAGTAAACAAAAATTAAGTGTACACAATATCATCAATGATTGGAGTAATAATGTGCATCATCAATAGAATTATTGGAAAAGAGCTTCTACTTATCACAACATTGGAACATTCATTAGTAAAAAGAAATGTAAGATAATGTCGTCTATCCATTCTTTATCACCTTTGACATTATTGCATAATTTAATAATGTCATATGTAGAAAAGAGAAAAGGAAAAGACAAATTGCATTTGACAAAAAATAATAGTAGCAATTTTTTTAATAAAGTACAATATTTGAATAAACTTCAGGTAATAAAATCTGAAATTTTCCAATCATGTGCCTACTATCGCATCAGTTATCTATTCCCTCAACTTTGTGATCTCGTTTACACGTTCCCCGCCTACAATACATGTGGTGGAAGCTTCATTCTCCTCTTGTGTCAAAGACTAACCTAGGCGGTACTCAAAGGCTTCTGCAGGTATATGTTCCTAATCTTTCTCCGCCAAATGAAAGTCGACATCGCTATGGGAATGATGTCTTCTAATGTAATTGTGGAGAGCCATCGTAGCAAACACAATCTGTACCTGGTTGAAGAACTTGTAGAAAGACATATCACAGAGTATCATACATTTTTTTTCACACATCAAAAAGTTCTCTCAATGACACAACGTAACGAAGAATGTCATTTATTAAATAATTCTTTTCTGTCTCGTGTAACGTTGCTTGCACGTGCGAAGTCTGGTATGCAATATTTCGTATCAGGAAATGACTTTAGATACCCTCACTGCAATGGGTAACTAGCATCTACCAAGTAGTATTTGTTTGATAAATTGTGCAATTAGTATGGAGATTAAAGTGAAGTATTACATTGGCTCAAATCCGTGCGTACGAGCAGGATGTAGAAAGTTGGGACTGACATTCCACATCGTAGATTTAAAAACTCGACTGTCATGTGCACAACTCTCATAATAGATCAAAACAAAAGTGAAATACATGTTGAAGTCGCAGACGACCATATTATTTTGGGTGGAGCAACCACAACGACCAATGAATGCAACCTTATCATTATTTGTGATACGTGCGTCAACACGTGTTCCGTCAATTGTGCCGATGCAATCCTGGTTGAGTTAAAGTTATGTTCGACATAACATTGCAAGCTCTAACAAAATTAATTATATTGCACCCAAGACATTACCTTGAAGAATGTCATATATCACACATTCGATGATATCTCAGCGAGTGTTCGCTCGAACTTAGGCATATATTGCGCCTAGAAATCCCCTGCACCCCAAAACACTTTTCATTCGTGCCTCACAAGCTCACAAATCAAGCTACCTTACATGAGGAGGAGCCACTCGCTCAAAGAGCTCAACATTCTCTCAAGCATTTTAATCAGGATTCCTCAAAACAACAAAGAAGAGAGGTTGAAAACAAGGGAAGAATATGGGTTTACACTTACCTACCTCGGGCTTCCTAGATTTGTTCTTGGTCGAGGAAGAAGAATACGCAGGGGCCTCAGGAGATGACTCGGGAACACGAGGCGGGATGATAGGATAGGAGACAGGGGTGTGCACTAGGTAGAAGTCGCGGGGTAAATTGAAATATTAGCAAGGTGAAAGCTGGGGCCACGACATGAATCTCGTGACCCGCTTTTCACCAACTTTTGCGTGGTGAGACTTCGAAGCTAGGAGCCAAATGAATATTTGTCAGAGTTTGGTTTGGGGCCCTGCGGCATGAAAGAAGCGGCCGCAAAGGTGCCTTAGCCAGAATGGAATCGAAATCGGATGAAAATAAATGAGGTGCCCAAATTTTAGACCGAACTAAAATTTTAGATCGAATTTCTTTGAAGCCTTTTGAACAGCACTAATTGAAACCCTGCATCGTCCCTTCTCGCGGTTTTGCCCAATGATATCGCGATACGGTCGCCATTAGAGCGAGCTAGGAAGACAACGTCGCGGTCGCGGCGTAGAAAGGCCACCGAAACTCCCATCTTTGTCCTCTTTCCGCTCGTCTCCTACGGGAACGCAACGACGGGATCACGGCGTAGAAAGAGCACCCAAACTCCCATTTTCTCCTTCCGCTACGCTCCTACCCGAAACCATTGAGGAACGCCGTTTCCAGATTTACTAACTCTCGCAGCTTGCCGAACCGAAGTTCCTTCCTAACCGAACAAGCCGGCGTTGCTCCTTTATTGCGCTTTATTGAAACCCTAGTCGCCGAACTTTTCATACTACGAGAAGCTGACACTGCCCTCCTTCGCATCCTCCTGAAATCATTGTCCTTTTGTTACTCTTGTCGGCGATATCCAGCGGCACCGCTGCCGTGGCTAGAGGCTACTTTTCNGGATAATAAAATAGGGATTTTCATATCTCATCTTAAGTGGTTATTTTCAAAAAAATTTGCCTCTTTTAAGGATTGTTATTCTAGGAAGACAATTCCCTTGCAATAAAGCTCTTTGAAAGTTTCAAGGGCACTAAGCATAGACTCCGACGTACCGCTTCGAGTTGACCATTTTACTGAGAAATATCTACATGCTTAATATCTTACTTTAACTCGAATAAATTTTTTACGTATTATTATAATATATTTGAATTGTATATTAAAACATTACTTTCTTCTCTCTCTCATATATGTGTGTGTGTGTGTGTATTGAATCCTTTTGAGATATAGGGTCTCATTTTGTTTGTGAGTACATACAATCCAGTTATATATCGAAAAAATACAATCACAATTTTGAGAAGAACTAACAACAAAGACAAAACAAGACGCGTCAAATGAGGGTCCACCGATAGGAGGCTCGAAAGCCAATGAACTTGATTGAAAACATCAATGTCAAAATTAATCAAGATAACCAAACGGCCTAAACCTAAGCAGTTCGATCAGTCGCCAAGTATATCGGGATCCAGGACATCCTCGCGATGGAACCAAGCCAAAAAGAAAAACAAATCCCTTAAGCCTTACAATTCCCTCTGAGGTATGCAGTAGCCTCCCTGAACGTTATCAATAATTAATAATTAGTGAGATGAATCGCAGTCATTCCCCGGGATCATTTCGTCCAAGAGCAGCTACGTATTGGATTACAACGATTCAGCCTCTCCCCGATAGTCTGGCTCTGCATAATCGACCGGGGTTCCTTATGAGGGATTAAGAGCCAGTGGTCGGATCTGATCAATTGATTGATTCAACTTAGTCAACCAAGCCAAACTTACCAAAAGTTTACCAGCAAGAACTTAGTCAGCCGAAAGCATCAAACAAAGCTAATCAGCAGTCTTCCCAAATCAAGTTGATCGACGGGCTTCTCTAGCTTAGCTTACCGGCGACACCTATCCATCGACTCTCCATTCTAACTAGTCGAGCCTTAGAGCTGCCAAGCTCTAGCCCCACGCATGTAAAATGCATATAATATCCTGTACAATCTATATTAAAGCGCAGACACATATTTAAATTCACACATGACACAAGTACTCTCTGATAATATATTTGGCCTCACAACATCTATAGTAATTGGTTGGACATAGATTCCCCAACCAAGGCAATATGTGGCGATCACAAATTTGGACCACCAATCCTTTACCTTATTCTCAACGCATACCACCCAGAGCTTGGGGCCAAATGAAAACACTAAATAGTCATCCCGTTCAACCTTGAAGCCGAAGAAGTATGAGAATAACATGATCGACTGGGGAGTTTGGCCACGTTTATGATGATGTCCACTTAGTTTGGCGTAATTTATACAGGAATAATGTCGTAGCCTTTAAGAATGAGTCTCATCTCACTACACAATGGTAGCCTCAGCCCATAGCTAAATTGATCGATGTAAATGACCAAGTTGTTGTCATAGTTGCTCATATACTTTTCCCCTCTTTCAGCCGCTTTGTAATGAACGTCCGGTCCGAAGGTGAACTACTGGAACAAGGCAAACACCTGCCTCTCCGAAACGACTGATGACATGCCAGAAGAGGACATGCCAAAATGTTCAAAAGACTACACAAAAGCCATGGAGCGATGAGAAGAAGAAGAAGGGGAATGCATGAAAGAAAGAAGGATAGTGTGAGAAGCTAGACGTCTATTTCACTGACTTACAATTTAAAATAGAAACTGAAACGTCACAAGGGTGATAGTGTATCTTTTCCACATCAAAGGCCAGGAAAAATGTTAAATCAAATGCACGTATCAAGAAAATAATATAATACGCGAAAATGAATAAATAAGACATGGTTGCCACGTTTATGAGAAATAAAATATATTTATGTTGCCTCAATTGGGACATATCTTAGCGGGGATAGCTACTTGAACATTAACTCTCCACCCATTCCAACATTGTCCACTCTATTCATTTAAGCATGCTGCTGGAAGATCAAAAGTTCTTGGCGGATTTTGGTCAACTTAGCCTTCACAATGCCGGAACACAACCCACTCCTCCTCCAGTTGCCCTAGACGCGTGTCGCGAAGGGAATCATCCTACTAAGGAAACAAAGCCTGAGACGGAGCACACTTTCCCGGAATGTCAGTCGCTCTCACAGTGCTCGTTGGTTCTTAACAAAACGGTCCTTCGGATTGCACAGGATCCTCAGCGGAGCCAGAACCCACCACGATGACGATTTCGGGAGCCCCTTGCTCAACTGAAGGAGTTGTAGTTCCCTCGTCAGAAGATGGAAACATGAACCAGCCCCGTTTAGAGGTAGTGAAGGAGAAACGCTTATCCTTTGGTTTCTTTTCTCGTTGATGGGGGCTGAGAGGCAGGTTGGGAAGCATTTATCACTGGCAAACCAGGAGCAACACATAGCTCCCCTCCCCTTGGGTCGGGAGGAAAAAGATCAAAAGCGGGCCCCTGGCACTGCTCCTCCCTCAACGCTATAGAGGTTGTGGGGCGAAGGGCTTAACCTGCTTGTTCAACTTCCGAAAGACTCCTACCAAGCATGTGATGTTTCTACATATAAAAATCGTCCCCCTCCATCAAAGAAACCTCCACGGAGTGATTGTTATTTGAATCAAAAGATCTAACTTCCATCATAGGGTCAAGGGCACTCACCTCTGACACTGTACACTTCCCATGTTGTTCGATCTTAGGGCCAGACTTCGCCCTCTTCTTCATGGTCAGGAACATTAAAGCTTGGGTTTTTTCACTGGTAAACTTTGGAAATCCGCCACCCTCCATGCCCCTGCACAACCAAAAGATACAAAAGATGAATTGAAACGAAGGTCAAAAGATTAGTATCCACAACACATATATAACGATTATTGCACAAAAATCAATAAGTAATTAATTATTGCATATCAAATAGTTATGAATATCGTGAACCTATTTCAAAATTTAGACTTCCTCGTCTTTATTGTAGCTGTCTCCATCAAGGAACAAGAGAATTGTGGAACTCCAATATGTTCATAAAAACGTGTCAGCACAAATCACAAACATCATGAGGGCAAAGAAAGAGATGACATCACATGCTCAATTTGATCGGTTCCTCGCACTGTATAAACGTCCGCCTCAAATGAATAGGGGAAGAAATCTTCCCTAAGGGATCTAGCTGATCGAACCTAATCGGATGAGCCTGTTCCCATCCAAGTAAAGTAAAGAAGGAGGATGGGTCCCTCGAGGCCCAAGATAGTTGAAGGAGACCATTGATAAATAGTTGTCTGATCTCATGATCGACCAGTCACCTGGCCGCTGGGCCTCATGACTGCTCGGTCTTCAGTTGCCCGACCTTGTCACCATCTTATCATATCATTTGGCCCACAAATCAAATTTATGTACATAATAAGATACCTCTGTCGTACTAGGGTATTTTAGGGATGCCATAAGTTTTTGCACATTGAACTATTCATATAAATAGGGGAATCATTTTATGAATAAATGTTACATAATTTTTATGTTCAATATAGTGTTGTTGCTCTCTCTCTTCTCTCTCTCGCCCCACAACGCTAAAATTCCTTGGGTGTGTCTTCCGGATAGATTGGGATTCGACAACAACATTCTTCAAAATGCTAAAGAAAACAAAAAAAAAATGAATGGTCACACAACTGCGAGCAAGCATTCAAGAAGCTGGAGGATTCTCCAGTGTCACCACCACTTCTCAAAAGTTCAAAGTTAGACGAAAAAAGTCTCTTTATGCTTGTTAGTTGGGCCTAAAGCCATCAGCTCGGTGTTAGTCCGAGAGGAGTTGGAAAAACAATTTTTTTTTATTTATTAACTAGTCTTTAGAAGCGTCGAACTCGAGTATCCAATTATAGATAAATAAACATTTGCTCTTATTCTTTATGCTCGCAGACTTCAGTCATATTTTCAAATTGATCCAATATGGGTCATCACCGATCACCCTCTGAAATCTTTTCTCCGATGACTGAAGCATTACAATTGGCTCCTCAAACAAGCGGTGGAGCTCAGCGAGTTTGACATATTCTGCAAGCCCCGAATGCTGATAAAGGTGCAAGCAATAGCAAATTTCTTGGTAGATTTCTTCGAGCTCGTGCATTAGGCTCATTTTTAGAATTCTCATTTTATTTGTATTGATAAAGAAATTTCATTTTGATATGTTTATCTATATTGTAATTTATAATTTTTAACCTACTAGAATCTCAACGCGTGCCATAACATTTTTTTGACTCCCCTTATTATAACTCTATAAATTCTCTTTTATAAAAAACTCGAGTCATGACCCAATCAATTATATTTAATTGATATACAAGCTTCAATCAATTTACATGAGTATATTTTGTACTTACTCATCTTAGGGTGTTGTTTGCCAACTTTAGGAATTTAAGTTATTAGGATGTACTAAATTCTGTAAATTTGGATTTAAAAAATCCTGAAATTGTTTAATCCTAAAAATTGTTTGACATTCAATTTAATAAATCTGTAAAAATGTTTGACAATTTCTATCAAGCCATAAAAGCTGGTAGGTTTGTTAGAATACAGAAATATCATTAAAATTTGATTATTAATAAAATTTTAATTATACTAATTATTTCCTCATAGCAATAGTTTCATTCATTAAAAATTAAAGTTTTTTTTGTTTTAATATTTAATAATTATTTAGAATTTTATTAAAAATTAGTGCTATTTATTTTTATTAATCAATTATTAATTATTTACATATATATTTATTTAATTATAATTAATATGATAATATAAATTTACTTATTAATTAGTAAACAATGACATTAATGAAAATTAGTTTTAAATAAAATTAAAATTAACCTAATTCTTTTCCCTTCCCTTCCCAAAATTAAGGCCTTGAATTTATCTTGAAGATTATTAATCATTCGAAAATAGATTTGAATTTTGGCTCTGATTGAGATCATATCGAAATAAACAAGTTAAGCTACATGTCAAAATTTTGGATCAATTTTTTTTTTGAGTCAACCCTAACTTTGGGTCTGTTTGGAGCAGATGTAGTTTATTAATAAACTCTTGAAAAAAAATCAGCTATTCAAAAAGTTGCGGTGGCTATTATAATTTTTTTTAGAAAACTCAGACCTCAACTAGAAAGCTGTCATTGCGTCTAGTCAGGAACGGTGTGAAAACACTGATTTCAGCGGTTTGAAAACACAGCTTTTTGAAAAAACTCTCCAAACACAGTTTGCTCAAATGAACCTAGATGCGTTATAAAAATGCAATGAATGTACCAAATAAACTTCCTCAAACGGGGTCTCTGTCTTGAAATCAGATCATAAATAACCTAATGATATTAAGACTATGAAATTAATAAACTTCGCCTAAAGATCGTTAATTATTCAAAAATTGATTTGAAATATGTGCTGCCCCAGGAAGCTACTGCGGGGAATCTGACTGTTTGTTTGTTGTAGCTATGTGAAAAAAACTGTGGGGCAGTTGTTTATGGAAAAATGACAATTTTGTTCCTGCTTGCTGAAACTTTTTAAAACAAAACTATGCTACGACATATTAGATATTTCAAAAGCAGAATTTGTTTCAAAACACAACAGAAGTACAATACACCACTCACGTAACAGTGAGTACCAAAAGTGTTGAGAAAAAGAATAAAATTACAAGTAAACTAATAATTACATTGTCTTTAATGTGAAGGTGATGGATGTCTCCTCCCAAGATATCATCTAATGATGCTAACAATTCGCGATCACTTACAGCAGTGGAATTGACATGACCGTCGACCCAACGAAAGAAGTCACACTTTTCTACGAGTCTTTAAGAGCATCTGTAAAAGTGTTGACCGTATCTGCAGGTCTACCGTGACGTTAGAACGGAAGTGTCTAGTCCGCAGTAACATAGGATTCTTCGGGACATCCCTGACTTTCTGGAGCTCGTCTTTCCTGAAAGCAGCAAAATAGAATCCGTTAGTCAATTATTTTAAGTTGGAAAATATTTGAAAAAAGATGAAAAGAAGAAGAGAACATATCAAAACTGATCAACACCAACTACCAGTAATAATTGGTAACCATATCATCTTTGTTGTTTCCATTGTATATATGGTAACTCCAAGTAAAATAAATAAAACATATATACTAGATTTCCCAAAAGCATCTGGAGCACGAAAAAGTCCATTTGAAGAAAATTCGAAGAGTATTTTATTCCCCATTGGAAAGGAATATGCAACAAGTAATGAATAAACGCTGAGGTAACACTGCTTGGATATATTTTCTATATGAATCAAAATCAAACAAGTAATGAATAACAACTGAGAAAACACTGCTGAGCAGCTAAAGACAAATTCTGCCTCACTAAATAACAGTTGAGGTTGCCAATACCTAAGCAAAGGCATAAAAATCCACCAACCATACCCTGTGGCATAAAGCATTTGACCAAATTCCACACAAAAGAGTCGAGAAACTAAAATTACGAGTCAAACATGATAATATTTGAGAAGATATGTTGAGTAGGTGGAGCCTGGTCCACCTCCTGCTATGACAACTCTTTTTATGGCAGGTAATCAGAAATTAATTGCTAAATAATTTTATTCCCTTTGTGAAGTATTGCCAGGATTTCTCTCCATAAGTGGATCCCGCCAAACCTTGTTCTCGCTTTCTTCTCTACTATAATTTTGTGAATTGAGGCTTCCTTAATTGGGCTAATAAGCTTCTTTATATAATGAATTAACACAAAGCTAAATGAGCTCTTTCCATTAAACCACGTCTTCGACTACAGGAAGAAAAATTGCAATGATTAGCTTTTGTTGCAAGGCTGCTTCTCCCTTTGGTTGTGGTTGCTCTCGGGTAGAGATATAGAGAGAAAAGGTGGGGAGAGAGAGAAGGTGAGGAGAGAGAGAGAGAGAGAATTATTTCTTGTAATTCGATATAATCGATGGTGTAATCCACAAGTAATAAAATCTTCTGCAGCTCCGTGGACGTAGGCAATTTATCGAACCACGTAAATCTTGTGTCACCTTTTTATGGTGTAATTTTTTCTCGATCCGATTTTTCGTTTTATTGCCATTATTTTTTCACAATAACTGGTATCAGAGCGAGGTTCGAGGCTGAAAGAAGAACAATGGGGAAGATGAAGTGATGGCATCTGGGATCGAAAAGTTCAATGACATGATTTTAGTTACTGTAGGATGCAGATAGAAGATTACCTCTATGGGAAGAAACTTCACATGCCATTACTGGGAAAGAAGCCAGAAAAGGTGGACGAAACGGAATGGAATTTGTTGGATCGACAGGTTTTGGGGTTGTTCTATTAACCCTGTCAAGATTTGTTACCCATAACGTCATCAAGAAGAGGACTACTGTAGATCTCATGGCAGCTTTATCAAGCATATATGAAAAGCCATCAGCAAATAACAAGGTGTACCTGATAAAAAAGTTATTTAATCTGAAGATGGCAGAAGACGTGACTGTTGCTCAACACCTGAATGAGTTCAATAATATCACTAATAAATTATCATCTGTTGAAATTGATTTTGATGATGAGATTCATGTGCTGATATTGTTGACTTCATTGTCAAATAGCTGGAAAGCCATGAGAATGACAGTTAGCAGTTCTGCAGGTAAATCTAAAATGGAATATGATGATATACGTGATTTGATTTTAGCTGAGGAGGTGCGCAGGAAAGATTCTGACGAGGCCTCGGTTCGAGTTTAGCACTGATTGTTGATTTCAGAGGGAGATCACGGGACAGGAACTCAAACAGATGAAGAACAAAATCAAAGTCTGGTCAGCAGACAACTTGTTGGAATTGTGACAAGGTTGGCCACATAAAAAGGAACTGCAGAAATCTTAAAAAGGAGAATGATGACGCAAATGTTGTAACTGAAGAAATACATGATACGTTAATGTTGGTGGTTCACAATTCTGTTAATGACTGGAAACTAGATTCAGGGGCTTCCTTCCATACATCTTCTCATCGGAAGTTAATGCGAAACTATGTTGCAGATAACTTTGGGAAGATATATCTGGCTGATGAAAAAGCTCTCGATGTGGTGGGGATGGGAGACGTTGATATTGCACTCCCTAATAAGAGTAAATGTACTTTACAAAAAGTTAGGCATGTTCCTGAATTGAAAAAAAATCTCATTTATGTAGGGCAACTCAATGAGGGTGGTCATTCAATAGTGTTCTCAGATAGTACTTGCAAGGTTACTAAAGGAGCATTAGTACTGGCTCAGGGTAAGAAAACCAACACACTATATATGACTGCAGGTTTACTCAGACGTGGAGACATGAGCCAGAAGAGCATTATGAGGAAGCAGAATAAAGTCAGTTTTCTGAAAGGTGGCAGAGCGCCAAAGGAGGGAAAACCGGATCTTGCACGGACAGATGATGGAGAACCACAGAGCTATAAGGAAATCTTGTAAGATAAAAGTTCAAGTAAGTGGGAGCTGACAAAACTTCCACAATGGAAGAAGAAATTGCACAACAAGTGGGTGTATCAGGTGAAGACTGCGTTTTATGGCAGTAAGAGGTACACGACTGAACTTATTGAAAAGGGCTTTCAATTGAGGTAGGATATTGCCAATGCAGTGGGAGTTATTAACAGATACAAGAGTAACCCGGGAAAGGGCTTGAAAGTACAAGACTATGTTGATGTTGATATATTGACCGAGGGTGTTACTCTTGATAAGTTGAAGTTGTGCTCGACTTCAACTGGTTTTCAGACATGAATACCAGAGCATTGAGTTGCAGAAGTGGAGGGCATCACAATTAAGGAAAATGACGACAGAGTCAGTGGATGATGCATTCGGTGTCCCAGTCTCTAAGTGGGAGGTTTGTTGAGTTGGTGGAGCCTGGTCCACCTCCTCCTATGACAACTCATTTTATGGCAGGTAATTAAAAATTAATTGCTAATTAATTTGATTCCCTTTGTGAAGTATTGCCAGGATCTCTCTCCATAAGTGGATCCCACCAAACCTTATTCCCGCTTTCTTCTCTGTTGTAATTTTGTGAATTGAGGCTTCCTTAATTGGGCTAATAAGCTTCTTTAAATAATGGATTAACATAAAGCTAAATGAGCTCTCTCCATTAAACCACCTCTTCGGCTACAGGAAGAAAAAATGCAATGATTAGGTTTTATTGCAAAGCACTGCTCCCTTTGGTTGTGGTTGCTCTCGGGTAGAGAGATAGAGAGAAAAGGCGGGGAGAGAGAGAAGGAGAGGAAAGCGAAAGAGAGAGAATTATTTTTTGTAAGTCGACGTGGTCAACGGTGTAATTCTCAAGTAATAAAATCCTCTGCAGCTCCGTTGACGTAGATAATTTGCAGAACCACGTAAATCTTGTGTCGCCTTTTTCGGGTGTAATTTTTTTCGATCCGGTTTTTCGCTTTATTGCCGTCGTTTTTCACAACAAGATATACAAATATATCACACAATTCTAATGAATTTACATATCTAGCACTTAAAACATCAATTTTTACACTCATACCACCTCCCCTACGCTTCAATGTATGCAATTCAAAGTTACTAATACATAGAAAAACCTCATTAAGGAAATATAAGAGCATGACAATGCGAGAGAAAAACAACCAGAATGACTTGAATTGCAACACTAAATGATTGTTGTTTAAAATATACTTTTTAAATTTATACCACTTTCATCTTCCAACATAAAATCAGGATATGCAGATCAATCAAGATGATTTCTCGCATGTTAATTAATATATCAATTGATAATTCACGAAAAATTCTTCCATTCCCTCAAGTTTAATGGAAGATATGGTCAACCAAGATATAATAGAAGATATGGCCGACTGATACACCTAAAATATATAATATTTTGAGACATATTTTTATACCTATTTTTGAAATATCGTGTTTTAATGGAAGATATTTTTTTATTTTTCTTGCAGATACAATTAAAAATGGAAAAAAATGCTTATATGAGTGAAAAATGATCAAATTTGGAGCAAAAATTTAAAAAATTGTGCAAAAGGGTTGTGGCGCCTAAGCGCCAGATCAGACGCTTAAGCGCCAGTTAAATAGAGAAGACCGTGCCTAAGCGCTGAGGCCCCGTACTTAAGCGCTAGTGGCAGTTACTAGACGAGTAAAATTAGTTTTCACGAATTTCAAAGAGGTTTTTGCGGCATCCATTTGCTTAATAGGTGGTTGTAAACACCATGAACGAAAATTATCATGAAAGGATGCGTCTCTTAGGCAAATACATCGAATCAAAGCACATTTTGAAGAGATCCCAAGACACCTCTTGGAAAACTATAAAAGAAAGAAGAGATGACTTAGAAAATAGTCCTGTAAATATTGACAAGTTTTGAAAGTTCTTTTCTGGATCGTTAATTCGGAGAGATTTTTAGGAATTACTTTTTATTTACTTTATCATTTTTGTTATTTTGTTTTGAGTGATTGTAAAAGAGAAGAGATTCAAGGAAACTTCAAGAGTTTGGTGGAGGACTTGAGATAAGTTTTTATCTTTTTGTTTTAGACAAATTTTTATTTTAATCGAGACTTGTTGTTGGTTTGACAATGATCTCTTCTTTTAAACTATAGTGTGATTTTGTTTTCTTCATGAATTATGAGTATTTTTCTTTATTTTTTTTCATAAAATGATAAGTAATTAAGTTTTGGATGGAAGTTGTGGAGAATATTGATATATAATGTTGGAAGAAGTTGTGATGATTCAAGTCCATGCACTTCATTTACTTCTTGATTTGGCCAATCCAGATGTTAAAATTTGTTGTGAGAACAAGTAAGAACCGGGCTGATATTGTCTCAGTCAACAATTGGAAAGAATCATATGAGGTTGTATGAATGAGAAATTGAGAATGTAGTTCATATGATTGAGTACAAATAAATAGTAAAATATTCATTGATTTCAACACAGCATCATGTGATTCTTGAACTGCAATTTCAAACTCTACAACACAAAGAACTCAAAAAACTGCAATTTTCTCATCTTGCTAAAAAACCAATGCAATCACAAACTCCACAACACAACATCAAGCATGAAGTTTCATTACAGATTAATAGAGAGCTCAACAGAACTCATAGAGAAGCTGCGCTCCTTCCATCTCATAGCTAACTGCTTAACGTCCAAAAATTAGAAAGAAACGGAAATGCAAGCTTTAGTTCACTTTTAAAAAATTATTCCATACTAAATATTAGTTGTGTATGACATAGAGAAATGACAAACTCTTTATGAACAAAACAATGGCATATCTTTTTAAGTATTGTTGAAGGTGACCTCCAACAATAACAACAACAAAGCCTTAATCCCACTACGTGGGCTCGGCTACATGAATCCTCTTTCTCCATTGCGTCCTATTTAGTGTCATATTTTCATTTAGTCCTAGTAAATTAAGATCATTTTAATACAATAAGCCTCATGTCTTTCTAGGTCTACCTTTGCCTTTCTTAACACAAGTCGATTCTAAAACATCTACTCTTCTAATCAGATCATCAGATGGTCGATGTTTAATGTGACCAAACCTTCTAAGACGACTTTCTCTAATTTTGTCCATCACAGGAGCTACACCAACCCTATCACAGATATATTCATTTTGCATTTTGTCTCTAAGTGTAACCACTCATCCACCTAATCATTCTCAACAACACTTAACTTATTACTATGCTTCTCTTTTAACGGCAAACATTCAACGCAAAACTTGTTGAAAAAAAAATCATGACATGAAGGAGAACTCCATCAGAGAAAAATTAGAAAGAAACTTCATCTACCTGCTAGTATTTATTGAGATTTAGGGCCCGTTTGGGGCAGCTTATTTGGTGCGGTGGCGTTTTGAAAAAGCACATGATCTGTTTGGGTAAACTGCGTTTTCGCAGCTTATGCGTTTTCAAAACGCACCTATCTAGGTGCGGTGGGAGATTATTGGCAACGGTCTGGCTTTTCCAAAAAAAAAAAAAATTTGTAATAGCCACCGCACCTAGCTTATCAACATATTATTTTTAATCAGTTTATCAACAAATTATTCAATAAGCTACAGCTGCTCAAACAGACCCTTATAAAGAAGAATAACTGTGAAGTAGAATTTAATTCAACAACTTAAAAAAAAACACCAAAACGAAAGTGAAGATTAAAGTAGAATTTAATTCTATAAAGTAGTATTTGTTTGATAAATTGTGCAATTAGTATGGAGATTAAAGTGAAGTATTACATTGGCTCAAATTCGTGCGTACGAGCAGGTGGATGTAGAAAGTTGGGACTGACATTCCACGTCGCAGATTTAAAAACTTGACTGTCATGTGCACAACTCTCATAATAGATCAAAACAAAAGTGAAATACATGTTGAAGTCGCAGACGACCATATTATTTTGGGTGGGGCAACCACAACGATCAATGAATGCAACCTTATCATTATTTGTGATACGTGCGTCAACATGTGTTCCGTCAATTGTGCCGATGCAATCCTGGTTGAGTTAAAGTTATGTTCGACATAACATTGCAAGCTCTAACAAAATTAACTATATTGCATGACGTATATCACACATTCGATGATATCTCAGCGGGTGTTCGCTCGAACTTAGGCATATATTGCACCTAGAAATCCCCTGCACCCCAAAACACTTTTCATTCGTGCCTCACAAGCTCATGAATCAAGCTAACTTACATGAGGAGGAGCCACTCGCTCAAAGAGCTCAACTTTCTCTCAAGCATTTTAATCCGGATTCCCCAAAACAGCAAAGAAGAGAGGTTGAAAACAAGAGAAGAATATGAGTTTACACTTACCTACCTCGGGCTTCCTAGATTTGTTCTTGGTCGAGGAAGAAGAATACGCAGGGGCCTCAGGAGATGACTCGGGAACACCAGGCAGGATGATAGGATAGGAGACGGGGGTGTGCACTAGGTAGAAGTCGCGGGGCAAATTGAAATATTAGCAAGGTGAAAGCTGGGGCCACGACATGGATCTCGTGACCCGCTTTTCACCAACTCTTGCATGCTGAGACTTCGAAGCTAGGAGCCAAATGAATATTTGTCAGAGTTTGGGGCCCTGCCGCATGAAAAAAGCGCCCGCCTTAGCTAGAATGGAATCGAAATCGGATGAAAATAAATGAGGTAACCTCCTTGCCCAAATTTTAGACCGAACTAAAATTTTAGATAGAATTTTTTTGAAGCCTTTTGAACAACACTAATGGAAGAAAAAATATTACATCAGTATTACACATGTAAAAATAACGTGCGTAGTCAATCAATTCACGCCACGACATCTCGCGCGACAGAGAAAAAAAAACGGCGCAGTAACACAGAGAATATTCCCTCATGTGTTATTCATGTATTATTACACGTTATTCATGTTTTATTGCGTGTTATTCATGTGTTATTGATGTGTTATTGTGTTATTATAACACCAAAAATATTTTTAGGATACAATAACACATGAATAACACACAATAACACTTGAATAACACGCGAAATATTCCCGACACACTAACACATGAAGAGAAAAAAACGGCGCAGTAACACGGAGGAATATTATCTCCTGTGTTATTCTTATGTTATTGTGTGTTATTCATGTGTTATTGTATTATTATAATACCAGAAATATTCCCAGAACACAATCACATGAATAACACACAATAACACGCCTGTATTACTGTGCCGTTTTTTTGGCATTGGCTAAAGATGATTTAATATTTTTTACTAATTGAAACCCTGCATCGTCCCTTCTCGCGGTTTTGACCAATGATATCGTGATACGGTCGCCATTAGAGCGAGCTGGGAAGACAACGTCGCGGTCGCGGCGTAGAAAGGCCACCGAAACTCCCATCTTTGTCCTCTTTCCGCTCGCCTCCTACGGGAACGCAACGACGGGATCACGGCGTAGAAAGAGCACCCAAGCTCCCATTTTTCTCCTTCCGCTACGCTCCTACCCGAAACCATTGAGGAACGCCGTTTCCAGATTTACTAACTCTCGCAGCTTGCCGAACCGAAGTTCCTTCCTAACCGAACAAGCCGGCGTTGCTCCTTTATTGCGCTTTATTGAAACCCTAGTCGCCAAACTTTTCATACGACGAGAAGCTGACACTGCCCTCCTTCGCATCCTCCTGAAATCATTGGAGATTTTGGCAGCACCAGAGCGTCCTTTTGTTACTCTTGTCGGCGATATCCAGCGGCACCGCTGTCGTGGCTAGAAGCTACTTTTCCGTTAGTCAGATTGCTTGGCTCAATTGGCTGACGGGTTGCTGCTAGCGAAGATGTCACACAAGTTTTCACCAGCGCTGCGGTCGGCTGATCTCAACGACTTCATTGCCCCGTCGCAGAATTGTATAGTCTCGCTGAAGGGGCTTAAGCCGAAGACCGAGAAGGCTGAGGTATGCTACTCTTCTGTATGGGTAATCTTAAATTTGATTGGCTGATGAACCTTGAGTTCCTTTCCGAGTTGCCGTTTTGGAAAAGGATTTCTTCGTTGTTTTTTTGTGCAAATTCGTTGCTTTAAACAATTTAGAGTTCAACGCTATAGTTTCCAATAAATTAGACAACATAACATAAACCTCTTTTAAGATAAGGAGTGCTAATTATGCTGCGTGAACAGATTTTGCAGGTGGTTGGAAGAATCTATAAAAAATTAGTAACTGTATTACTTCTTAAATTAATGTGATTAGGGGTGTAAACGAACCGAACACGAACTAACAAAGCTTGTGTTCGTGTTCGGTTCGTTTAAAATTTAGTTTNCAGACAACATACATTAACCTCTTTTAAGAAATGGAGTGCTAATTATGCTGCGTGAACAGATTTTGCCGGTGGTTGGAAGAATCTATAAAAAAATAGTAACTGTATTACTTCTTAAATTAATGTGATATTTACTGAGCACATTGCTATTTACAGGTCTTTGTAGAAGATTTAAGAAAATAAACAAATTAAAACCATTAAGGCACCCCTTGGATAAAAAGCCCACGCTTACGTAAAATTTATAATATCACACAGAATTAGCACACACAGAAAAGGAACAAATGCATAATAATGGATCGGATAATTACCTATGGAAAATGTGCCAATGCACTGTAATGTATTTGATCTTTCTACAATGGTGCAACAATAATACATAGAACCACATAATATAGATAATTCCTTACGCTCCCTCTAGTTGGTGCGTGAATGTCTATGAAGCGTCACTTGCCTAGTTGGAATTGAAAGCGGTCCTTACTTAGAGCTTAAGTGAATTTTGTCTACATTAAGTTGGAACATGTGCAATGTTGATATGGAGCTTTAGATTATTAACCATAATATGAGAGTCTATTTCATTGCATTTCACATGTTCATGAAATCTAGTGCTAGAGGTAACACGAGTTGCAGCTTGATTGTCATGAAGCTTATGCATGTATTGAAAATGATAACTCTAAGTGGTAATAGAAGGTTTCAAAATCAATTACATTTATTTGTTGTGACAGGCACTAACAACGGTAGATTTGTTTGCCGTTTTAATCAGAGATCGTGAAACTACAATCTATTTATGTGCTTTGTAAAACAAAATATCCTTCAAGCATAAGAAAATAATTAATAAAAGACCATCGGGCCATGGGCATCCGCCCTGTATTAGTCACTATAATCGATCAATTGTGGACATAATGGGTCATAGTAGAATAACTTGTCGAAAAAATTGTTTCAAGTACAAAAGTACATTGACGACAATATCCCAATGAGATTGTATACGGGATTGCATGAACTAAGAGGATGTGTATCGAGTATCATTGTTTTGATCTTATGATCATAAGATATGACTTGTTTCTNTTGCATGAACTAAGAGGATGTGCATCGAGTATCATTGTTTTGATCTTATGATCATAAGATATGACTTGTTTCTTTAGCTGGGTAAGTCGTTGGTTTCAACTATGCTTTATGTTCTTTTGATTTCCACCTGTTATGGGTTTTGAGATATCTTGATCCAACCATGGGGTGATTTAAGTGATCCGTTGTGTGCTTGAGTTGATTATAGGTTCTCACATGGTTCTATTTTTATGATATTGCATTAAACATTAATTAAGTGATTTGGATGGCGTGAGCCCATTTATTCATTAAAGATTGAAAATGGACAACTAGAGCATCAAGATGTTCTTCTTTGGTTATTATGATGAATGGAAAATTTCCTTCATAAAATACTATATCTCTTGAATGNGTGGTTCTATTTTTATGATATTGCATTAAATATTAATTAAGTGATTTGGATGGCTTGAGCCCATTTCTTCGTTAAATATTGAAAATGGACAACTAGAGTATCAAGATGTTCTTCTTTGGTTATTATGATGAATGGAAAATTTCCTTCATAAAATACTATATCTCTTGAATGAAAACTTCTTCAGCGGTAAGGCAAAATAATAAAAAAAAAAAATTAATGTAGCAAAAGAATACACATTGAAGTTACAATTTTTAATTCTACCTTCAAACTTTTCTTTAATTCATGCCTCCAAGAAGAATAACACAATGATTCAAGAATTTAATAGTCATATTGTGATACTTGTTCAAATTATATATCACGAGGCATTTTACCAACATTAAATGATAGCCTTGCTTGAAAACTTGGACCTTCTTCCATGATAAGAAAGTGATAATTTTTGTGTTCGACATACTCATTTTGTTTTGGAATATCGACGAGGCATGCTTGAGGCATTAACTCATTAATAGATTAAATCTGTTAAATTTTTTTCTAAAATTAATTCTNGAAGTGATAATATTTGTGTTCGACTCACTCATTTTGTTTTGGAATGCCGACGAGGCATGCTTGAGGCATTAACTCATTAATAGATTAAATCTGTTAAATTTTTTTCTAAAATTAATTCTNAAGGCATTTTACCAGCATTAAATGATAGCCTTGCTTGAAAACTTGGACCTTCTTCCATGATAAGGAAGTAATAATATTTGTGTTCGACTCACTCATTTTGTTATGGAATGTCGACGAGGCATGCTTGAGGCATTAACTCATTAATAGATTAAATCTGTTAATTTTTTTTTTAAAATTAATTCTCTTTTACTATCAATGCTAATATTTTTATTGGTATATCTATACTAAATTTTCTCCATGTTGCATTACCCAATGAAAGCTTCAAAGTTTTGTATTTTTCTTCCATCAAATGAACCAAGCACTATGATCATATGTATAATAGCAAGAAAATTATGCACCAGATAGAGAAGGCTTGTTATGAGGTTCTCATGTGTCATGAGTTAATTAAAGAATGTGGAAGTTTTACTTTAATTAAAAAAGGTGTTATTGTCTGTTTAGCTTATAAATTGATATCATAAGGATCATCGTCTTCTATATTTATCATAAGTAATTTTAATTATTAATAAAACTTCATATAAAAATCCAAATGCGTGTGAAATTAGGAATATATTAAACATTATGAACATTATACTCAATCACAAACATACCTGACCCTTTATCATTAGCCTGAATGATTTTCACGCTTTGGACTTGTATAAAGCTGGTTACGTTTATTTTCTTTGTCCCTTCAAGTTATTTATATCCCACGTTATATACAAATAAGCTTGTTTTTAAAAACATTCGAAAGAAGTTTTTAATGAGAAGTTCAATAATTTGTACTCCTAATGAGAAGCATCTAATCATATGTTTATTCAAAAGAAATTTTTAAATTGACATTTTTTTCACTTGGAGCTTTCTTAGTATTCAACAAGTTCAATAGTTGTTGATCTTGCTCAATTGTGTGGCTTAGAATTTTTTGGCTTGGACTTTGCTAGCATCAATGAGTTGTGGACTTTAAAGCCAAGTTACTTTTTCTGCAAGTTTAGTACTTGTAGGCCCGCACTTACCTCCTTTCTACAAGATTCTTTGTTTGATTTGAACTTTTGTGCGTATCTAATGGGCTGCTAACTTTCTCATTATATGCTAATTATAGGCAATGTTCCCGCTTCGGTTTATTTCCTTAATTTTACATTTCATTAGTTTCCCCAAAGTTTTTAACAATGATGATTGCACTTATCTCTCTACTATGTTTGAATGGTCTTCTTTGTTGTTTCTCTCGAGCTATCATTGATTATGCTTTGCTAAGAATGTAACAGATTCAAAATTGAAGATATACAAGTATTTCATTAAAAATATTTCTGTATTAAGATTTATAAATTTCTTTACTTTTTATTCTTTTGCATAATACTGTATTGTTGCTCATTTGCAACTAGCATTCTGAAAATTAATCATGCTGTTTGTCCCACTAGCCTTTCATTTTTGCATGGTAGCTTGCCACTGATAGCCCGACTTGAGCATTCCTCTGAGAAAGTCTATCCTTTGAGTTAACATATTTCATTTGCCTCTCTGTTGTAAGCGAGGCTACCCTAAAATCCATGCAATGCAAGTTTACAGTCCTAGCTGCCTGAGGAGCCTTTTGTGGTCATTTTTAGTTTTAGTTTTTATTTTTTATTTTTGTTTTGTTTTGCTATGTATTTGCTTAAAATGAAATATGCTTGACATATTATAACATGGCGAGTTATCTTTAAAAACACTCAAAACAACTTTTAGGTGTTTTGAATGTTTTTAAAAACAAGCTTATTTGTATTTGAAAACAAAAATACAAAAAAAATGCACTAAACAAACATGTTTTTAAAAATGAAGTGAAAAAATAAAAAAAAGGAAAAAGAAAAAAAATGGACACATAGAGGACTTTCTATTATTATGAACTCTTGTGGATGAAGTGGAAAAATGAAAAAAAAAATGAAATACCTCTCTGAGCTTGCATGAGCTGCTTCCTTTGAGATTTTTAGGAGTACTCAAACTCAATTGAGGTAACAAAAATGTTGTTGTTGGATCTGATTAAGAGATAGATGCTTGAAATTACATTAAGCATCCAAAAATTGAATGGGGATGATAGAAGCTTGTTTTTTATAGTACATTGATGTGGAGAACTCTTCTCAATGATTTTTCCTTGTAGATTTCAGAAACCCCAATTTTGGCATCTGATAATTCTATTTATAGATAAGAGAAGAGGACAAAACCGTTTGTGGGGAAGCTTAAAGTAACGATTTTCACAACATTAAGCCTATGCATGAAACAAACTAGGTTGGGCAAGGTTGGGCCATAATGCAACCTNTGTTGATATCATAAGGATCATCGTCTTCTATATTTATCATAAGTAAATTTAATTATTAATAAACCTTCATATAAAAATCCAAATGCGTGTGAAACTAGGAATATATTAAACATTATGAACATTATACTCAATCACAAACATACCTGACCCTTTATCATTAGCCTAAATGATTTTCACACTTTGGACTTGTATAAAGCTGGTTACGTTTATTTTCTTTGTCCTTTCAATTTATTTATATCCCACATTATATACAAATAAGCTTGTTTTTAAAAACATTCAAAAGAAATTTTTAATGAGAAGTTCAATAACTTGTACTCCTAATGAGAAGCATCTAGTCATATGTTTATTCAGAAGAAATTTTTAAATTGACATTTTTTTCACTTGGAGCTTTCTTAGTATTGAACAAGTTCAATAGTTGTTGATCTTGCTCAATTGTGTGGCGTAGAATTTTGTGGCTTGGACTTTGCTAGCATCAATGAGTTGTGGACTTTGAAGCCAAGTTACTTTTTCTGCAAGTTTAATACTTGTAGGCCCGCACTTACCTCCTTTCTACAAGATTCTTTGTTTGATTTGAACTTTTGTGCATATCTAATGGGCTGCTAACTTTCTCATTATATGCTAATTATAGGCAATGTTCCCACTTCAATTTATTTCCTTGATTTTACATTGCATTAGTTTCCCCAAAGTTTTTAACAATGATGATTGCACTTATCTCTCTACTATGTTTGAATGGTCTTCTTTGTTGTTTATCTCTAGCTATCATTGATTATGCTTTGCTAAGAACGTAACAGATTCAAAATTGAAGATATTCAAAATATTTCTGTATTAAGATTTATAAATTTCTTTACTCTTTATTCTTCTGCATAATACTGTATTGTTGCTCATTTGCAACTAGCATTCTGAAAATTAATCATGCTGTTTGTCCCACTAGCCTTCCATTTTTGCATGGTAGCTTGCCACTGATAGCCCGACTTGAGCATTCCTCTGAGAAAATCTATCCTTTGAGTTAACATATTTCATTTGCCTCTCTGTTGTAAGCGAGGCTACCCTAAAATCCATGCAATGTAAGTTTACCGTCCTAGCGGCTTGAGGAGCCTTTTGTGGTCATTTTTAGTTATAGTTTTTATTTTTTATTTTTGTTTTGTTTTGTTATGTATTTACTTAAAATGAAATATGCTTGACATATTATAACATGGTGAGTTATCTTTAAAAACACTCAAAGCAACTTTTAGGTGTTTTGAATGTTTTTAAAAACAAGCTTATTTGTGTTTGAAAACAAAAATACAAAAAAAAATGCACTAAACAAACATGTTTTTAAAAATGAAATGAAAAAATAAAAAAAAGGAAAAAGAAAAAAAATGGGCACATAGAGGACTTTCTATTATTATGAACTCTTGTGGATGAAGTGGAAAAATGAAAAAAAAAAAAAATGNTGACCTAGCTGCCTGAGGAGCCTTTTGTGGTCATTTTTAGTTTTAGTTTTTTATTTTTTATTTTTGTTTTGTTTTGTTATGTATTTATTTAAAATGAAATATGCTTGACATATTATAACATGGTGAGTTATCTTTAAGAACACTCAAAGCAACTTTTAGGTGTTTTGAATGTTTTTAAAAACAAGCTTATTTGTATTTGAAAACAAAATTACAAAAAAAAAATGCACTAAACAAACATGTTTTTAAAAATGAAGTGAAATAATAAAAAAAAGGGCACATAGAGGACTTTCTATTATTATGAACTCTTGTGGATGAAGTGGAAAAATGAAAAAAAAAAAAAATGCAATACCTCTCTGAGCTTGCATGAGCTGCTTCCTTTGAGATTTTTAGCGAGTACTCAAACTCAATTGAGGTAACAAAAATGTTGTTGTTGGATCTGATTAAGCATCCAAAAATTGAATTGGGATGATAGAAGCTTGTTTTTTATAGTACATGATGTGGAGAACTCTTCTCAATGATTTTTCCTTATAGATTTCAGAAACCCCAATTTTGCATCTGAGAATTCTATTTATAGATAAGAGAAGAGGACAAAACCGTTTGTGGGGAAGCTTAAAGGAACGATTTTCACAACATTAAGCCTATGCATGAAACAAACTAGGTTGGGCAAGGTTGGGCCATAATGCAACCTNATAGATTTCAGAAACCCCAATTTTGGCATCTGAGAATTCTATTTATTGATAAGAGAAGAGGACAAAACCGTTTGTGGGGAAGCTTAAAGGAACGATTTTCACTACATTAAGCCTATGCATGAAACAAACTAGGTTGGGCCATAATGCAACCTTAAGCCTCCACGTGGAAGCATTAAAATGACTAATTTTCTTTTATGTCGATTTCATCATTTGCCTTGAGATGAATGGCAAGTTTGACAACTTTTGGGTAAAAGTTGGCTTCATTGCTTGATAATTGTTGATCAAAGCTTTGAGCTGCATCCTCGTTCGTGATCCATGTATGTGCATTCTGACAATTGATGATCAATAATTTATGCATAAAGGCAATCAAACTGGAGCCACATCATTTATGATGTTTCTTGTTGTTTGATAAAATTTAAAGTTGCTAATTATATAAGTGCTTGTTGATGCTGTTGTCTTTAATCAGTGGCCTTTGGACAAATTTTGTTACTAGATTTTATTTAATAACTAAAAATTTAATTTGATTCTTTACCGCCATGAAGAAAATTATTCTTTAACTTGTTATTCGTTTTGTCACTTAGTCATCTTATATTCCTGTGAAGGAAAACAACGCTTTTTCTCTTATTTCTCAAATCAAAAAACATATTTTATATATTTATATACACTCATGTTTATAGATTGTGAATATCTCTTATATAGAAAATATTATGTAATTAGATATTTTTTAGCTAGGTTGCCTTGTCAAACTTCCTAATATACACGCTTTCTAATATACAAGCTTTCGATTAATTTATTTCCATAACACACCCCCTCAAGTTTGAGCATTAATATTTATCATACCCAGCTTGTTACAAATATATGTAACCCTTGCTCCATTAAGGATCTTTGCGAAGATATTTTATTTTGTGTCATAGATGTAAAAGGTAGAGTTTAGGTGTTAAATGTATAAATATATTAGAATTGGCTAGCATGCATGTACCAAAAAAAATTAATAAAGCTAAGCCTTCAACAATTCCTCAGTCCCATCTCACCTCACGATCCCACTTCTTTTTGTTATTTTTGTTTAGGTGTTAGATACATTAATTTTAAAAAGGAATTGGCAGGTATGTATGTAAATGCCCAAAAATAAAAAAAATAAAAATATAAATCCGCAGTCACTTGTTTAGTCCTGCATGTGTGGGAGAAGTTTACTTACACTTTTAGAGGTCTTTAAATGCAAAAAACCCTCTTTTGAGCACTAGTTGTCATGTGGTCCACATGAGAGTTATAACTGTTGAGCCTCACTTTGAGCTGAACTCGTGCATGATTCAAACAAACATGTTTGAACGAGCCAAACACAAACATGCTTTTCACGAGACATTTCGAATACGAGAAAAAAAAATGAATGAGTCGAACACGAATAAGCCTTGGCTAGCTCAAGCTCGACTTGTTTACACCCCAAGTCACAATGAATAATATGACTAGATTGATCAGGTTCAATAGCGTTTTGTATTTGTATCAAAAGCTAGGTATCTAGTCTCATCNATTAATAAAGCTAACCCTTCAACAATTCCTCAGTCCCATCTCACCTCACGATCCTCCCACTTCTTTTTGTTATCTTTGTTTAGGTGTTAGATACATTAATTTTAAAAAGGAATTGGCAGGTATGTATGTAAATGCCCAAAAATAAAAAAAATAAAAATATAAATCCGCAGTCACTTGTTTAGTCTTGCATGTGTGGGAGAAGTTTACTTACACTTTTAGAGGTCTTTAAATGCAGAAAGCCCTCTTTTGAGCACTAGTTGTCTTGTGGTCCACATGAGAGTTATAACTGTTGAGCCTCACTTTGAGCTGAACTCGTGCATGATTCAAACAAACATGTTTGAACGAGCCAAACACAAACATGCTTTTCACGAGACATTTCGAATACGAGAAAAAAAAAATGAATGAGTCGAACACGAATAAGCCTTGGCTAGCTCAAGCTCGACTCGTTTACACCCCAAGTCACAATGAATAATATGACTAGATTGATCAGGTTCAATAGCGTTTTGTATTTGTATCANAAAAACCCTCTTTTGAGCACTAGTTGTCATGTGGTCCACATGAGAGTTATAACTGTTGAGCCTCACTTTGAGCTGAACTCGTGCATGATTCAAACAAACATGTTTGAACGAGCCAAACACAAACATGCTTTTCACGAGACATTTCGAACACGAGAAAAAAAAATGAATGAGTCGAACACGAATAAGCCTTGGCTAGCTCAAGCTCGACTTGTTTACACCCCAAGTCACAATGAATAATATGACTAGATTGATCAGGTTCAATAGCGTTTTGTATTTGTATCAAAAGCTAGGTATCTAGTCTCATCTACTTAAATTAATTCGACTCAATCTCAACTGGTGGATTATCCATGAGGTGATTCGCTCGAGAAATTTTTCTTAAATAGAGTCTCACAGTTTTATTCGTAANGATTAATTCGACTCAATCTCAACTGGTGGATTATCCATGAGGTGATTCGCTCGAGAATTTTTTCTTAAATAGAGTCTCACAGTTTTATTCGTAATCTTAGCCATTGATTAACCCAACATGTCATAAGTTGTTTTTGTTCTCCAATCATAATCAATGTCATTCAGTGCTAAAGAACGAGCCAAAGGAGCGATCAAAACACTAGGAGACATAACCCGACAACCAACCGTTCAATGATTGTTGAATAAAGAAAAAAAATCAATTGGTGAAGCCAAAGAAGCCGAACGCTGCAATTGAGTAAATCGACTTAAGTAGATGAAGCAGACAAAGCGTCCAAAGCAGAATTGGGCTTCGTCGATGTCCTAATCTCGTCGATGCAGATAGGACAGATGAAGCAGATGCAAATGATGCTAAATATGCTGTTGATGCTTAGCACTGCAAACGACTCCAAATGAAAATGAGGCATAGATGATGCCGGATGAAGACGAACATATGTAAACGACAATGGATGATGCAGATGAAGCTGAATATGTCGTCGGCTCTTAACAGTGGAGACAACGTTTAAAACTAGTGATCTAGACAACCCAAACGAAACTAAAGATGACCGATTCTCAGAGGTTAACATCAAGATAAACGACGCAGAAGGGAACGATTCGATGAGGCCCTGATACCATATGAAGGAAAATAATGCTCTTTCTCTTATATCTTAAATCGAAAAACATATGTTAAATGTTTATGTACATTTCTATGTTGATAGATTTGGGTATTTAGATTGCCTAATATCAAGCTTCCTAATATACACGCTTCTTGATATACAAGCTTTGGATTTGTTTCTTTCCATAAAAATTCCCAAAAGCTTAATTGTTTATAATTTNAGTTGATATCATAAGGATCATTGTCTTCTATATTTATCATAAGTAAATTTAATTATTAATAAAACTTCATATAAAAATCCAAATGCGTGTGAAATTAGGAATATATTAAACATTATGAACATTATACTCAATCACAAACATACCTGACCCTTTATCATTAACCTAAATGATTTTCACACTTTGGACTTGTATAAAGCTGGTTACGTTTATTTTCTTTGTCCGTTCAAGTTATTTATATCCCACATTATATACAAATAAGCTTGTTTTTAAAAACATTCAAAAGAAATTTTTAATGAGAAGTTCAATAACTTGTACTCCTAATGAGAAGCATCTAGTCATATGTTTATTCTGAAGAAAATTTTAAATTGACATTTTTTTCACTTGGAGCTTTCTTAGTATTCAACAAGTTCAATAGTTGTTGATCTTGCTCAATTGTGTGGCGTAGAATTTTTTGGCTTGGACTTTGCTAGCATCAATGAGTTGTGGACTTTGAAGCCAAGTTACTTTTTCTGCAAGTTTAATACTTGTAGGCCCGCACTTACCTCCTTTCTACAAGATTCTTTGTTTGATTTGAACTTTTGTGCATATCTAATGGGCTTCTAACTTTCTCATTATATGCTAATTATAGGCAATGTTCCCACTTCTATTTATTTCCTTGATTTTACATTGCATTATTTTCCCCAAAGTTTTTAACAATGATGATTGCACTTATCTCTCTACTATGTTTGAATGGTCTTCTTTGTTGTTTATCTCGAGCTATCATTGATTATGCTTTGCTAAGAACGTAACAGATTCAAAATTGAAGATATTAAAAAATATTTCTGTATTAAGATTTATAAATTTCTTTACTCTTTATTCTTCTGCATAATACTGTATTGTTGCTCNCAACGCTTTTTCTCTCATTTGTCAAATCAAAAAACATATTTTATATATTTATATACACTCATGTTTATAGATTGTGAATATCTCTTATATAGAAAATATTATGTAATTAGATATTTTTTAGCTAGGTTGCCTTATCAAACTTCCTAATATACACGCTTTCTAATATACAAGCTTTCTATTAATTTATTTCCATAACACACCCCCTCAAGTTTGAGCATAAATATTTATCATACCCAACTTGTTACAAATATATGTAACCCTTGTTCCATTAAGGATCTTTGCGAAGATATTTTATTTTGTGTCATTTAGGTCTGAAAAGGTCTAGAAAAATATTCTTTGAGTTTATTTTAACAAAGATGTTGAATTGAGTTTTATTTTAGCACAAAAGGATTGAAAACGTGACAATATTTCACAATGAGATTTTACAAGTTAAAGTCAAGTCAAATGAGAAAATCATTCACAAAAGTAATAAAATTTTGAAATCCATTCGATAAAACATGACAAAGTTCCTATACATCAGAATGAATCAACTCAAATCCATTCGATAAAACATTAGGGCATTCACAAAAGTAATAAAAATATTCTTTGAGTAAGACAAATGACAGTATTTAGCAAATTGACGCAACTCACAATCTTAAGATGTAATTGGTGAAACTAAGAGTATAACTTTTTTTGCATTGATAGTGATGGATGCCCTAATCGACAATGGACCTTATATGAAGATAAGGTGTTGGAACTGGTTATGGGTCGAGGCAATTTTTTATAAAAAATGTATAGCCCGCCCTCATCCTTTACAAATAGATTTCTTCGCATAAGATCCTGAAAACGACAATGGTCAGGGAAGAATATGACACAAGAGTTAAGACCACGTGTAATTTTGCTCACAGAGACAATGTTAAAAGTGAATCGAGATAAACTCGGGACATATATTATGGTAGTGTAGATATAATATTAATGGTGCTGGAACCAAGAATATTAGAAGTAGATCTATCTACTAAGGTGACAAAAAAAGATGTTTATGAAAAGTGGAAAAGAGTTTTAGATTACCTGTCATGTTATACATGACACCATAATCAATGACCCATTATGTGTAATAGGACATAAGATAAATATCAATGTTCTCTCTCTGACTCAATAAGGGCAGTGATAGAGGGGGATTTTTTCGATGCTTTCTAAAATTGGATGAAATTATTATATTCATTTGCAAAAATTGGGAGAGTCTAACTCTGATAGGCCTCATTATTAATGACCATATGAGCCGATTGTGATCTCGAACCCTTCTGGTTCTTTTTTAAGTAATTTCTGGCACGTCCCCTTTGTATGACCAGGTTCAAACTGTAGTAGCAAACTACCCTTGATTTCCAGAATTCGAAGTTATACTTTCGTAATTATCGTATGGGGTTTACTAATTTTTTTGTATTTTTTGACTAGCATGAGTTGCTGCACGAATTTAACCTGAGAATTCGGAATAGTACGCAACACTCGAGTATAGACTTCCTACAGAGTAGTTACTTCAGAGTCATATAGGATCTGTGATTTGACATCTTCATACTAAGAGTTGAGGCAAGCTAAAAAACTCATAATAGTCATTTATTCTCTTTGAGCCTAACGAATCTGGATGCTGGTAATGAAGTGTAACAATTCATTCTCATACACATGTATAAATTGCATGTGATATGTGCTAAGTGACTTATCCAGTTATCCTGTTGTTCAGCTTGATAGAACTACTTGCATACATAAAAAAAAAAAAAAATTTGAGAATAGTTTCTCTCCCAAAAAACACAAACTTCAATTTCTCCATCACGTCTGTAACACAATTGCAATAAGGGTTGTAAAAAGCTCGTCATTTGTAAGCGGCTTCTGCTCGGTTTTTTAAGTAGCTCATATTCGTTTTATTTGTTAAGCAAGCGAGTTAAAGACAAAAAATTTGTTTAACCTCGATTTATAAATGAGCTAAACACGAACAAATGTTTGTTTGTTTGTGTTTGGCTCATTTTGGCTCTAAATAAATAAATAAATCAATAATTTTATTTTTATCCTTTTTATGTTAATTGTTATACCGTATTATAAAAAAAATGTACATAAGAGATTTGGGTTGTATAGATGTAAAAGGTAGAGTTTAGGTGTTAAATGTATAAATATATTAGAATTGGCTAGCATGCATGTACCAAAAAAAAATTAATAAAGCTAACCCTTCAACAATTCCTCAGTCCCATCTCACCTCACGATCCTCCCACTTCTTTTTGTTATCTTTGTTTAGGTGTTAGATACATTAATTTTAAAAAGGAATTGGCAGGTATGTATGTAAATGCCCAAAAATAAAAAAAATAAAAATATAAATCCGCAGTCACTTGTTTAGTCTTGCATGTGTGGGAGAAGTTTACTTACACTTTTAGAGGTCTTTAAATGCAGAAAGCCCTCTTTTGAGCACTAGTTGTCTTGTGGTCCACATGAGAGTTATAACTGTTGAGCCTCACTTTGAGCTGAACTCGTGCATGATTCAAACAAACATGTTTGAACGAGCCAAACACAAACATGCTTTTCACGAGACATTTCGAATACGAGAAAAAAAAAATGAATGAGTCGAACACGAATAAGCCTTGGCTAGCTCAAGCTCGACTCGTTTACACCCCAAGTCACAATGAATAATATGACTAGATTGATCAGGTTCAATAGCGTTTTGTATTTGTATCAAAAGCTAGGTATCTAGTCTCATCTACTTAGATTAATTCGACTCAATCTCAACTGGTGGATTATCCATGAGGTGATTCGCTCGAGAATTTTTTCTTAAATAGAGTCTCACAGTTTTATTCGTAATCTTAGCCATTGATTAACCCAACATGTCATAAGTTGTTTTTGTTCTCCAATCATAATCAATGTCATTCAGTGCTAAAGAAGGAGCCAAAGGAGCGATCAAAACACTAGGAGACAACCCGACAACCAACCGTTCAATGATTGTTGAATAAAGAAAAAAAAAATCAATTGGTGAAGCCAAAGAAGCCGAATGCTGCAATTGAGTAAATCGACCTAAGTAGATGAAGCAGACAAGCGTCCAAAGCAGAATTGGGCTTCGTCGATGTCCTAATCTCGTCGATGCAGATAGGACAGATAAAGCAGATGCAAACGATGCTAAATATGCTGTTGATGCTTAGCGCTGCAAACGACTCCGAATGAAAATGAGGCATAGATGATGTCGGATGAAGACGAACATATGTACAATGGATGATGCAGATGAAGCTGAATATGTCGTCGGCTCTTAACGGCGGAGACAACGTTTAAGACTAGTGATCCAGACAACCCAAACGAAACTAAAGATGACCGATTCTCAGAGGTTAACATCAAGACAAACGACGCAGAAGCAAACGATTCGATGAGGCCCTGATACCATGTGAAGGAAAATAATGCTCTTTCTCTTATATCTTAAATCGAAAAACATATGTTAAATGTTTATGTACATTTCTATGTTTATAGATTTGGGTATTTAGATTGCCTAATATCAA
>JXCR01148329.1:0-11011 GCA_002079205.1 Phalaenopsis hybrid cultivar
TATTATATATTTATGTAATATAAGTTATATAATTAATATAATATATTATTTATATATATTAACATTAGGGAAGTCAAACTGGCTCGTCGTTCAATAACAGCTCGTGTTCGACTCATTCGTTAAGAAATGAACATGAACAGTGACTTCACAAACACTTATTTCAAATGAATCGAACATGAACACAAGCTCTCTTCATTCGTATTCGATTCGTTTACACCCCCAGTGCTGCTATAGTACGAGCTAATTAAAAAAATATATTTCTAAGTACATAATTATATTATAATTATGTCCTTCTTGATTAACATGTTAACAACCGACAATGAAAAGGACAACAGTGCAAGACTAAAAAATTGGATTAGAGCCCCAATGCGGACATGACAAATGTGTGGCGTGCAATTCATGTACTTTTAGCAAATGCACGCCACGTCAGTCGATTATAAAAATGCAAATCGATTTATTTATTTATTTATTTATTTATTTATTTATTTATTTATTTATTTAAAGAATTACATGTATGCCACTTACTTCATATGCCTTTGAATTTTTAATTATACCTGAAAAGTTGTATTTTATTTATTATTATTATTTTGGGTTAAAAAACTAAATAGTGATGGCATTAATGTGATTTAAAATTTTTTGGTGATATAAATGTAAAAAGTAAAGTTTAGGAGTTAGATATGTAAATATCTTTTATAAATGAGAAAAGAAATATAAAACTAAATTATGTATGGTATTACATATATCTTCGATATCTTGGTAAAATATTGTGATTTGGTTATCAAGTAGCGCTATAAATCAGAATTGTCACATGTCATTATGTGTGATGATGGTGGTCGCTGGTGGTTTGTCACGGGTTAGTTCGACCATTTTGATAGGTGAGCTTAGCTCTGAATAACTTGATCTTCGGATATGGGTATGTGGAGCTCATAAGCCTTTCTATGATGGATCCCTAAGAAAATTTTGCTATGCTAGAGAATATGACTTCATTTGTGTAGACAATCGCACAATCTATTTCATTTTTCTTCTATTATCTCATTATTGATAAAAGTTAATTTCATGTGATACATCGAATAATTATTTGAATCAATCTATTTATCATGACAATTGTGATATTTAATTACATTGATTTGAACTGTTTAATATATCTAAGATGACTAATATTGAATAATTATTTTTAAAATAAATGAAATTGAATGATTCAATCTCAACAGTTCATACTTAAATGAATGGCTAAATGAATACCACAAAAATATCAACATGAATCTCGAAGGGATCAGACGAATGAAAGTAGAGGCGCACGAATAAAGTACCGAATTGCAAAGCAAAAAACTAGGCAACAAACAATTGATTGACTCTCTATCTCAGTCGGCTAGAAACAAACAGTTGATTGACTCTATATCTCAATCGACCGGCAAAATCGATAGAGCAATGGATTCTTTCGCCCTGCAGAATATGTCAACCGATCATGAGATCGCTAGCAAAGGTTTGTAGGCCCTAGTCAAATAACCAAATTGCCAAGAGAAGTTACGATCAACCGATACCTACATGCGACAACACAGGTAGTCGATCTTAAGGCTTTGAGCGATTGATTATTCATCGTTTTTATATTCAATACCATGTGATTTGAATTCAATCATTCGAATAGTTATGAAAACTGCTCTTTACATACATATAATTGTAATCTCGGACTCATATAAGTAGAAGATCATGACATAAAAATAGAGACCTTTGATTCTTTATTTTGGGAGATTTTGACATTTGAAAATTCTCTTACATTCCTTAGCTCTTACTCTCTCTCATTTTTCTTCTCTCGATTAGAACTCTCGGGGTGTGTTCCACAGAAGACAATCGAAGATTCAACATCCTAAAAGATGGTAATGTGAGTATGGAAATGTCACAGACGAGAAGCAGAGCCAATTACGAAGGAGAATCATAGTAGAGAGTCCCAGCGGTGATGGAGTTCAATAGAAAATCCATGAATCAAGAGATCCAACAACAGGTTCAAGAATTGCGAGATCAGATGATGGGTCGGTTCGAGGCTTTTCAACAGTAATCTTGCAAAAAAATGATCAGCCTACACTCCCAGAAGTTGAATCTTGGAAGACCCAGCCTCAAAGGGTTCCCCTGGAGCACCTATCGGCGTCGATCAGTCGCATCAACAATAAAACAACCAAAGGGAAAGGGGACTTCTCACAACTTGCAAGCATTGGATGTACATCGATGGTCAGAACTCATGTAGATCGTGTTAACGTACCAGTTTTCCCTTCCCCTAACAACACCTTCACTTGACAGATCTTAGAGGAAACCCCACCAGCTAAGTTGAGAATCTCTCATCTAGACCCTTACAAGGGAAAAAATGATCCAATCGACCACCTGGTGTCTCTCAAATCACCAGTCGGTATCCTGCAGATCGATGAAATCCTGAATTGTCGTCTCTCCTTGACGACACTCAAGGAATCAGTCCTTCACTGATTCCATGCCTTGCAGATCAGAATCATTCTGACCTTTACTTAATTCGGAAAGCTTTTTGTCTTTCACTTCGCCAATATGCAGAAGACGAGAAAGTAAACACAGGCTCTACTACCGATCAAGCACATCCAGAACAAGAGCCTGTAGTCGTACATCACTATTTTCAGAAGGAGATGTTAGATGTGTAAGACTTTCAACCATTGATAGCCCAGAATGTTCTGTTATGGGGGCTCAAAGACGGACATTTCAAGTATGATTTGAATAAACTTGAACCAAAGTCTCTTTCTGAGATGTTTTAGATGGCCAAGTTAGCATCAACCAACCCCCAGTCGAAGAAGAGGAAGGCTGGGGACAAAGGACAAAGGTCGAGGGACAATTAAAATCCCTTTAGACATCAACACTGCAGCAATACCCAACGATCGTGAGAGAATTAAAGCCACCAAGGTCAGAATCAAAACCACCACGGTATTAAGAGTGGTCGCACATGCACCAAGAGATGAAAATTTTAACCCAGTTAAATGTCTCAATGGTTGAATTAGTAGTAGTCATTCAAATTAACGAGTATTCCAAAAAATCCCTCTTGATGAAAGCAGGATCTATGCTTTGGAATCCAAACAAGTACCGTGACTACCACCAAGACCATTGAAACAATAAGAATGGATATCATCACCTCCAAAACTTGATGGAGGAACTAATCAGGGCCGAAAATCTGAATGAGTTCGCCGTCGTCGGCGGGCAGTCACGACGACAGCGAAGGGCCCCTCCCAAGAATGATCTGACGGACCAATTATGGCGAGCGAAGTGCATGTCACCGGAATCATCCCGACTATCTTTAGGAGAGGAGGGGAATCATCTCATCGTTTCAGCTAGAAGAGGCATCAGTCGACAAAGATATGCTTCGTTGCTTCTTATAAGCCTAACCATTTGCTTATTGTTTTTTACAGATGCAGAACTTCCGCCGAGGTGAGACCACTATAACAAAGCCATCGTCATCACTGCACTGATCAACAACCACCAGAAGTTCAGTGAATATCCTTTTCAAGACGGTGTTCGATAAAATTAGCCTAAAGAGGAACAAGTTGGCAGTGTCGGTCGAACCACTATTTGGCTTCTCTAGAGAAAGAAAAGAAGCTTTGAGTGTCATCACACTGGGGATGTCACGAGGAGAGCAATAAAAACAATAAACTAGCATGGAAGATTTCCTAGTAGATGAATCTCCTTCAACCTACAATGTCATATTCAGCCGACCACTGCTGAACGGGATGAAGAGATTATAACTGTATGGGGGAACTTGGAATAGTCAAGGAGTTACTAACTTCAAGCGATCACTAACATGAATCAAGAGTCACTTGACATTCAAATACAAAGGGAAGGGGGTCTCGAGACCAGTGAGACCATCCATGAAGTGCCTGCAACTAACGACAACAAATCCGATAATTTTTTTTCCTAATAAGTGAAAATTTTAATGCATGGCATAAAAATCTGTTGATCGAGACCCTTCACAAGGATCGATGTAGCTTGGACAGTCACAGAGAAGCCATAGATTTCGATCGATGTAGCTTTAAATCGATTAAATATCAATCCAATTGCTCGACCGGTGCATCAAAAGATGAGGTCGATTGCCAGAACTCTGACATAGCCAATAGCGCCAAAGGTAAAAAATTTGAAAGAGCCTGGTTACATTCAAGAGGTCCAGTATTCAACTCGACTCTAGAACATAGTGATGGTTCGAAAGCCCAATGAAAAATGGGGGATGTGCGTCGACTTCACCAACGTCAACACTACATGCCCGAATGATACCTAAACGTTGTCAAAGATCGATGCGCTCGTGAACGCTACAATCAGTTACATCGTGATGAGTTTTCTCAATGCGTTCTCCGACTACCACTAGATAAAAATTCATCTGGCTGACGCAAAAAAAAATATCATTTTCATTACTGCACAAGGAACTTTTTGTTTTAATGTAATGCCCTTCAAGCTAAAAAATAGTGGAGCGACCTATCAGCGCCTCATTGATGTAATTTTTTTAAATCAAAAAGGAAAAAATGTTGAGGTGAAGTGGATGATGTCTTAGTTAAAAGTAAATCGGTTGAACAATACACAAGAAAACTAAAATAAACATTCAAAACACTTAAAAAGTATAACGAAGTTGAATCCTTCAAAATGTACTTTCAGTGAGTCGACCGACAAATTCTTATGCCTTTTACTAACTTCTGAAGGGATAAAATACAACCTTGAAAAAGTGCTAGCCATTTTAAATACGCCATCTCCCAAAAGTACCAAAGAAGTGCAAAAGCTATCCGGACAAATCACAAGCCTGGGTCAGTTCATTTCAACATTGGGTGAGAGATGTGCAGCGTTCTTCAGGGCACTAAGGAGAATTCAGTGCTTTGAGCGAACACTTGAATGCGACGAAGCATTCTAAATTTTGAGAGAATCTTTGGCATCACCTTGACTATTGCAGAGCCCCAAACCAGAAAAGGAACTCTCATTGTACCTCAGAGTTGGGCGAGAGGTTGTCAGCTCAGTATTGGTCATAAAAGAAGCTGGGAAACAATTCCTTGCTTATTATACCAGCCGAATACTCAGAGGTGTCGAAGAAGGGTACCTAATTATGGAAAAAACTAACAATTTCCTTGATTTTTCCTGCTCTTAGAATTTGATCGTATTTTCAAATGCATCCAATTCGGGTCATTACTGATCATCTGTTGAAGTTGGTACTCACACAGCTGGAGCATTTCGGACAACTACTCAAATGTTCAATGGAATTCAGTGAATTTCATGTGGCATTTTGAAACGAAGGAATCGAGTGAGCAAAATACTGTCAAGAATCGAATGTGGATCTTATATATCGATGGAACTTCCAAAGAGGAGACCACAAGTTTGGGACTAGCGTTGAGCAGCTCATCCGAAGAACATCTCTATCAGTCGACGTTAGTGGACTTCGATGTAACCAACAACCGAGCTGACCATGAAGCCTTGATAGCAGAGCTCTGTTTGGCATACGAAATTGGTGCCCAAGATTTATTGGTAAAATCAGACTTGTCGTTGGTCATAAAACAAGTCAACAACGAGTTTGAGGCGAGAAATGAATTGATGACTAAGTACCTCGCCACGACAAAGAAGGAGGCCGGAGGATTCAAAAATTTCTGGATCAAAGATGTCGATCGCAAAGATAACCACATCATTGACATCTTGTCCAAGCGCATCAGTTTGGGTGGGGTACCGCAGAGACTAGTTTGATCGACTGTTGGAGAACCTGAGGCCATGTAGTCAAATGGACCCATACATCCTCTACATGGAGACTAAAAAAATATCATAAGAGATTACAGACCCAAGACGCTTCAATATCAAGGCTGCGTTATATTTGACAATTAAGGGAAAGCTCTTCGGGCAATCGATCACTTTAGCGTACTAGAGGTGTTCAAAGGAGAACAAATAAGCACTAGATGTCAACCGACAAATTCTATCATTTACCCATAAGGTTCACCCGTGAGAACGCTAGGACGAGCTTATCTTCTTCATCGAAATCCATCGGACCTTATTTTTGCTTGCACTCATTCCTTCGTTGACTTTTTAAACATGCATTAAGAAAAAAAAAACATAAGTCCAAATAAATCATAAAGCTACTTAAATCTCTCCAGTCCTGCAAATAGGAGCCTCAAAGGATTAAAGTTCCACAAATACCACTAGAGAGGCAACAAGACCACCACAATTACACCCTTCACTATCTTATTTATCTATTATTATTATTATTAATAGGATATTTTACATACATACCACCCAATTCATATTTATTTACATATCTAACATCTTAACTCTACTTTTTACAATTATAACCCCATAATCTTTCATATCAAATAAAAAATATAATTATTTTAACATATATATAGTTGAAATTTAGAAGTTAAATATGTAAATAATAGGAATTAAGTGGCACATATGTAAATCTTCCACCTTAGATTCGCTTGTGCAGACAAGTCCGAACTGCTCGTTGAGTCTCCCCACTTCCTTTTTTAAATGGAGTTTGTCTCCCATTAATTTAAGACTAACATGTCAGCTAATAATGAGATGCCAGAATCTACTCCACTAACACTTTACAGTAAGCAAGTCAAATAAGGGTACATTTGTAAATTAATCTATCAATAAATATGTAAGAAGTGCGTGGTATAAATGTAAATTTCACATTTGATGACGGATACAGGAAATACAACAACAGCTCCACCGAAAGGAATATAAGCAGGAGCACATGACGCCTGAAATAAACAAAGACAGCCCAAGAAAAAGCAAAGAGAAGGGATATTTACATGCATGCCACTAAATTCTTGCGTATTTACATATCTAACACCCAATTTTTTTACATTTATACCATCCAAAACGATTCATATCACACAAAGACATAGGTGTTATGCACCTTTTTCATGCATAGATATAAGAATTGAAGCTTAGGTGTAACTTGCAAGACAGGTAAATCCATAGTTATAAAAAGCATTTACATACAAACCACACAATTCTTATTTATTTACATATCGAACACCTAAACATTCGCTACTGCCATCTTTTTAAAAGAGAAATAGGCACCAAGATATTATAAATGCAAATATCAAATTGTAGGCGTTGAGATATGTAAATGCATGAGAATTGTATGGTATAAATGCAAAAAGAGGCCACAGAATCAGAGTTTAAAATTAGTAGAGGGTACTGTGGCTGTAGAGAGAGAAAAAAAGGCGTCCACACACTGCTAAACTAGTGAGAGAATCAATTGGCTACAGGGGGGCCGAAGCAACTTGCCTGGTAGAATACCTAAATGCTTGAACAAAAGTAGAGCAATTTGGTCGCCATTGGGGCCTACAGATTGAGCTGCTGGGGAGTTATTGTAACATTGTATTTACATACATACCATAAATTTTTAACGTCCTGCCAAAAATACCATCACCACTTAAAAGTGAAATATATATTTTCATAATAAGTGTAAGGATCAACTTCAGTGTTAGATATGTAAATAGTTGAGATTTGGATGGCATGCATGCTTTTATGACACCCTAATCACATCAAGCATATTCATGTAAAACAATATCTCAATTCAAACATAAGTTGATCTTAACATTAATTTTGATGTGATTTTAAAAATAAGGATAACAATTATGTTGTATGCATGCTAATCATCTTTGCTTTGTTTCTCATCTTTTTTTAATGATATTTATTATTTCATTTACAAGAAAAGCAACCATAATATAACTTGTATTGTATGCATTCAATGCTTATTTATAATGTACAATTACTAAATCAAACTTTATATATATATATATATGAACATCAACAAAGATTTGCTGTCATTGACAATTTTTCGTCATTTTAGGTTGCAGATGACAATATCCATACTAAAATATGACTTATAAAGGAACTTCGTTGAACAACAAAGCTCGCTCAAACAAGCTCTAAATGTCATCCATAATTAAAACTATATGCAACATCTAACATAAATAAATAGTAAAGAACAATTTCAATAGAAAGAAAGATAGGATAAAGACCGATAATGGTAACAAATTAATCTTGATGATGATCATGAATCAAAGATAAGCATTATTAACAAACTTTAATTCTCTAAAAGCTCACTAACAAAAAAGTTATGAAGGAATGTGGTAGACAAAACAAGAATCACATCAGACAATAAAAGATGCTTGAAAAGCACTAATGAAGAAGACATTTCAAACAGTACATAGTAATGTAGTAATGAAATCTCCAAAAAAAATCCAACTTGCTCAACAGTAAGCAGAAGAAGCTTAATACAAACTGAAAACTAAGAAAGATGAAAATATCTCAAATCTCTGCACCTTATAAATGAAACTAACAGTATCTACTTAGGCAACAAAACAAGACTAGCTCTCCAGGTTGCGTAACTCAGATTATACCAATTTTGTTTGCAACATCAAGGGCATCATAATCAGGAGTCAGCCTCACATAAGCCTTCTTTGTGCCATCAGGCCTGTTGAATATTAGAAAAAATAGATTAAAATTAAAAGATACTGACGTATGAAAAAAACTGCTCCTTATTGCAACTAGGGGTGTAACCAACGAGCAATGTTGACTCATGAGCTAGCTTAAGCTCGGCTAGATAGGTGGCTCATGAATTAAACTCGTCAAATCAGGCCCAACTCGACTCGTTAGCTCATGAGCAGGCTTGTTTAAAAAATAAGTAATATCAAATATACTCAAAATATATTAAAATTTAAAACTATCTTTAAATTATTAAAATACTTTAACAAATCTATACCAAGTGATTTCTTATTAAATATATCATAATTTTTTATTATATTTAACATTTTATTATATGGTCATTTACATACATACCACCCGAAATTTTATATTTATAACACTTAAAGTTTATATTTATAACACTTAAACCTTTAATATCACTTCAAAAATAAAAGTGACATCTCTTCATAAATAGGTAGAGTTACATGTATGTAAAAATTTAAGGATAGGTGTTAGATGCTTAAATACATAAGAATTAAATGGTATGCAGGTAAATCTTCCATTACTATAACAGTAACTTGAATTAATATTTTTTTTCTCTTTCATAATAAACTAGTCTGCTCCAGAGATGGCTCAAACTCAATTAATTAACCAAGCTCAATTTCAACCCGAGAGTTTAATATTTATTTTCTCTTTCATAATAAACGAGCCAGCTCCCGAAATGGCTTGAAATCGTAAAATTAAGCTCAAACTCAAGTTCAACCCGAGGGTGGCTCAAGCTCTACCAGACACATTTACACCCCTAATTGCAACAAATATTAGAAAGTAAGGTCACTTACCTAATAAGAGTATTAACTTTCTTCGTCTGAATGTCATACATCTTCTTGACAGCAGCCTTGATCTTCTTCTTGTCAGCTCGGATGNCCTCCCAAGAATGATCTGACGGACCAATTATGGCGAGCGAAGTGCATGTCACCGGAATCATCCCGACTATCTTTAGGAGAGGAGGGGAATCATCTCATCGTTTCAGCTAGAAGAGGCATCAGTCGACAAAGATATGCTTCGTTGCTTCTTATAAGCCTAACCATTTGCTTATTGTTTTTTACAGATGCAGAACTTCCGCCGAGGTGAGACCACTATAACAAAGCCATCGTCATCACTGCACTGATCAACAACCACCAGAAGTTCAGTGAATATCCTTTTCAAGACGGTGTTCGATAAAATTAGCCTAAAGAGGAACAAGTTGGCAGTGTCGGTCGAACCACTATTTGGCTTCTCTAGAGAAAGAAAAGAAGCTTTGAGTGTCATCACACTGGGGATGTCACGAGGAGAGCAATAAAAACAATAAACTAGCATGGAAGATTTCCTAGTAGATGAATCTCCTTCAACCTACAATGTCATATTCAGCCGACCACTGCTGAACGGGATGAAGAGATTATAACTGTATGGGGGAACTTGGAATAGTCAAGGAGTTACTAACTTCAAGCGATCACTAACATGAATCAAGAGTCACTTGACATTCAAATACAAAGGGAAGGGGGTCTCGAGACCAGTGAGACCATCCATGAAGTGCCTGCAACTAACGACAACAAATCCGATAATTTTTTTTCCTAATAAGTGAAAATTTTAATGCATGGCATAAAAATCTGTTGATCGAGACCCTTCACAAGGATCGATGTAGCTTGGACAGTCACAGAGAAGCCATAGATTTCGATCGATGTAGCTTTAAATCGATTAAATATCAATCCAATTGCTCGACCGGTGCATCAAAAGATGAGGTCGATTGCCAGAACTCTGACATAGCCAATAGCGCCAAAGGTAAAAAATTTGAAAGAGCCTGGTTACATTCAAGAGGTCCAGTATTCAACTCGACTCTAGAACATAGTGATGGTTCGAAAGCCCAATGAAAAATGGGGGATGTGCGTCGACTTCACCAACGTCAACACTACATGCCCGAATGATACCTAAACGTTGTCAAAGATCGATGCGCTCGTGAACGCTACAATCAGTTACATCGTGATGAGTTTTCTCAATGCGTTCTCCGACTACCACTAGATAAAAATTCATCTGGCTGACGCAAAAAAAAATATCATTTTCATTACTGCACAAGGAACTTTTTGTTTTAATGTAATGCCCTTCAAGCTAAAAAATAGTGGAGCGACCTATCAGCGCCTCATTGATGTAATTTTTTTAAATCAAAAAGGAAAAAATGTTGAGGTGAAGTGGATGATGTCTTAGTTAAAAGTAAATCGGTTGAACAATACACAAGAAAACTAAAATAAACATTCAAAACACTTAAAAAGTATAACGAAGTTGAATCCTTCAAAATGTACTTTCAGTGAGTCGACCGACAAATTCTTATGCCTTTTACTAACTTCTGAAGGGATAAAATACAACCTTGAAAAAGTGCTAGCCATTTTAAATACGCCATCTCCCAAAAGTACCAAAGAAGTGCAAAAGCTATCCGGACAAATCACAAGCCTGGGTCAGTTCATTTCAACATTGGGTGAGAGATGTGCAGCGTTCTTCAGGGCACTAAGGAGAATTCAGTGCTTTGAGCGAACAC